>MU675493.1:0-23668 GCA_026770625.1 Nicotiana glauca
GAGTTCATCGTTCCTGTGTAGTAGTATTTGAGGGTCTTGAGACCCGTGTTGATTTATTGCTTTTAGACATGGTGGGTTTCGATGTTATATTGGGTATGGATTGATTGTCCCCCTATCATGCTATCTTGGATTGTCACGCCAAGACCGTGACCTTGGCTTTGCCATATTTGCCCTTATTGGAGTGGAGAGGGATCCCATCTCAGGCCACACGCAGTATTATTTCATATGTTAAGGCTCGACGCATGGTCGAGAAGGGGTGTTTAGCTTATTTGGCATATGTTCGTGATTCCAGCACAGAGGTTCCTTCTATTGACTATGTTCCTATTGTTCGGGTGGTCCCAGAGGTTTTCCCTTCAGACCTATCGGGTATGCCACCCGACAGGAATATTGATTTCTGTATCGATCTAGCCCCAGGCACGCAGCCCATTTCTATTCTGCCGTATCGCATGGCCCCGCCAGAGTTGAAGAAGTTAAAGGACCAGTTGCAGGATTTGCTGGAGAAGGGTTTTATCAGGCCTAGTATTTCTCCTTGGGGTGCGTCGGTGTTATTTGTGAAGAAAAAGGATGGGTCGATGAGGATGTGCATTGATTACCGGCAATTGAACAAGGTGACGATAAAGAATAAGTATCCACTNGGGCGTCTGATGTCTCTAAGATAGGTCGGGAATGAACAATAATGTATCAAAGTGATAATGCAACCCAAAAATAAATGTCTACTCGAGTGTGTGCCAAGACCTGGTGTCACAAGTAATGGGCATCTAGTAGAATATACAAAAGAATATCTCTATCCTACTATCTGAGATAGAAAAGACAACAAAAGTAAGAAAAGACTACATCCGGCTGCTGAACGGTATAGGAAGGGAGCAGCTCACCGTGGAAGTCTTGGCCTATGAATCAGGGGCGCGCACCAGACTGGTAGCCAGATAAACCTGCCTCAGATCCTGTACAATTAAGTACAGAAGCGTAGTATGAATACATAAACAATATGTACCCAGTAAGTATTCCGTCTAATCTCGAAGAAGTAGAGACGAGAGGTTGACTTGATACTTACTAGGGTCAAATAATATAATAAAGTGCTATGCTAAGCATGGGGATCATCAATAATCAACAGTTTATAACAAGGGGTAACATCATGTTCTTCACAGTATTCCAGTTAACTATTTAGCTCTCGAAATATTAGCTAAAACAATTCAAGTATAAGTTTTCATATAGATATCATGCGCACATATGCCGAGGTCGATGGCCCGATCCAACAGAAAATAAGGTATGCACTGCCGAGGGTCGAACGACGCGAACTATAGATGCATCTATTTATACCGAGGTGATCGGCCCGATCCATAAATAACAAGAAATAACAAGAGCACACACGAAGGGGCAGTTATATCCAATAAATTCACACAATGGTTCCACAAGTATACATATACACTATTATTTCGCTTCAAGTCTCTAGCATATCCTAGGTGATCATATTAGCAATAATTATAGAGATATTCACAATTATGACATGATGTGGGTCCTAGACTACCTGGACAATTAACATATTAGTAGTTACGCACCAACTCTAGTCACCTAGTGCGTACGTAGCCCCCGCATTTAATAACAATTACTAAATTATTATACCTACGGGGACAATTCCCTCTTACAAGGTTAGAAAGGAGACTTACCTCGCTCCAAGGTATACTTCAAACGCCAAGAATAAGTCCAGAACCCTCAATTTGGAGACGAATGATCCCAAACTAGATAGATGAAGTAAGAACTAGTCAATATAGACTCACAAGATTGCATTCCAGCTATTTAAGCAATTTTTCCAACCTTTAACGCAATTTTCCTAAAATCCGACCCCGGGCCCATGTGCTCGGATTTTGAAATTTTTCGAAGGAAGTTGTTCTCTACAACCTAAGGGTCAATAATATATGATTTCTAACTAATTCCATAACAATTTTCGTGGTTAAATCTAATTTTTAGCAAAACCCTAGGTCTTGCTCTAACCTCTTGATTTTACCAAGTTTCTAGTGTTTAATCTACTTCTTACGCAAGTATTAAACTAAGGATGGGTGAAACCCTAGACTTACATTTTGATAAAACCCTAGACTTACCTCACAATGCTAAGTGAAGACCTTTTCTCAAAAGCTCCTAAATCGCCCAAAGGAGGAGTGAAAATGTCAAAAAAATGACTTAGAACCCGTCTTTAATGAACCTCACTGGTTCAATGATTTCGCATCTGCGGTCAGGGGACCACATCTACGGTCCCGCATCTGCGAAAAGGGCTGGGAAAGTTGGGACCGCATCTGCGGTCTCAGGGCCGCATCTGCGGCTTGGGAGCCGCATCTGCGGTTTCCTGGCTTGGCCACCTGGGCCGCTTCTGTGATGAAAGGGCCGCATTTGTGGGCTTGCATCTGCTGTCCTAGAACCGCAGATGCGGTTATGACAGAAGCAGCAATCCTTCAACCCATTTCCAAAATTTCCACTTCACTCGAGCCTAGTCCGATTGACGCTCGGTGCTCCCGAGCCCCGCCCGAACATACCGACAAGTCTGAAATCACGAAACAGACCTACTCGAACCTTTGGAACACCCGAAACAACGCTAAATCTAGAAATCACCCCTAAAACCAAATGAATCAAACTTATGAACTTCAAGTTCTTAATTTTCCTCCAACGGGCCAAAACGCCCTAATTCTACTCGGATTGATACCAAATTTTACGGGCAAGTTTTAAATGATATTTTAGACATGTATTAGGCTTCGAAACCAAAATACGAGCCCGATACCTAGGAAATCAATAATTACTTATTTTCTTTAAATCCTTAAAACTTCAAATTAACAATTTCTAATAAAAATTCATTACTCAGGCTAGAGACCTCAGAATTCGATTCTGGATATACGCCCAGGTCCTATACTTTCCTACGAACCCTCCGGGACCGTCAAAACACGAGCCCGGGTCCATTTCTAAAAATGTTGACCAAAGTCAAACTTAGTCTTTCAAGAAAATTCTAAGAACTCAAAGGGGCATATTTCACTCAAAACTCCTCCAAACCCCGAACTTACCGTCCCGCAAGTCGTAAATTAGCTAAAGCAAGCTCGAAAAGTTTTATTTTAGGGAACGGGGTTCTAAAAGGCAAAACGACCAGGCTGGTCGTTACATTCTCCACCTATAAAACAAACGTTCGTCCTCGAACGGACATAGAAAAGTGCCTGAGCTGCTGAATAAATGGGGATTTCTGCTCCGCATGTCCTCCTCAAACTCCCAGGTCGCCTCCTTGGCTGGTTGTCCCCTCCATTGGACCTTTACCGCAGAAATCCTCTTGGATCTCAACTGGCGATCCTATATATCAATAATGGCAATTGGCTCCTCCTCATAGCCCAAGCTCTCATCCAGCTGAATAGTACTGAAGTCTAACATATGGGAAAAGTCAGCATGATACTTTCGAAGCATCGACACATGAAAAATCGGATGAACTCCCGATAAGCTGGGGGTAACGCAAGCTCATAGGCAACCCACCCAACTCTTTTCAACACCTCAAAAGGGCCAATAAACCTTGGGCTCTACTTGCCCTTCTTCCCAAATCTCATAATGCCCTTCATGGGCGAGACTTTCAAGAGAACCTTCTCCCCAACCATAAATGATACATCTGCGCCTTCTGATCTGCGTAACTATTCTATTTAGACTGAGATGTCCGAAGCCTCTCTTGAATCAACTTCACCTTATCCAAGGCATCCTATACCAAGTCTGTACCATACAACTTAGGCTCACCAGGATCGAACCATCCGATAGGGGAACGACAATGGCGACCATATAGAGCCTTGTGTGGAGCCATCTCAATGTTGGACTGATAGCTGTTGTTATATGCAAACTCTGCCAAGGGCAAGAACTGATCCCACTGCCCTCCAAAGTCAATAACACAAGCTCTAAGAATATCCTCTAAAATCTAAACTGTCCGCTCCGACTGCCTCGTTTCAGGATGGAATGTTGTGCTAAGCTCTACACGGGTTCCCTACTCACTCTGAACGGCTCTCCAGAAATGGGAAGTGAACTGAGGGCCCCTGTCTGATATAATGGAAATAGGCGCACCGTGCAACCGGACTATCTCCTGAATGTAAATTTGAGCATACCTCTCTGTTGTATAAGTAGTCGCCAATGGAATGAAGTGGGCCGACTTGGTCAACCTATCAACAATGACCCATACTGAATCAAACTTCCGCAAGGTCCGCGGCAACCCAACTATGAAATCCATGGTAATGTGCTCCCACTTGCACTCTGGTATAGGCATCTGCTGAAATAGGCCACCCGGCCTCTGGTTCTCATACTTGACCTGCTGGCGATTCAAACATTTAGCTACATACTCCACTATGTCTTTCTTCATCCTCTGCCACCAATAATGCTGCCTCAAGTCAAGATACATCTTCGTAGCTCCCGGGTGAATAGAATACCGCAAACCGTGTGCCTCCTCTAGGATCCTCTTCCTCAGACCATAAACATTAGGGACACATAGACGACCCTGGAGTCACAAAACACCATACTCGCCAATAGAAACCTCCTTGGAACCTCCCTGAAGCACCGTCTCTCTGAGGACTGCCAAATGTGGATCATCGAAATGCCGGGCCTTTATCTCCCCCAGTAATGAAGACTGAGCAACCATACACGCAAGAACCCAGCTGGGCTCCGAAATGTCCAACCTCACTATCCTGTTAGCCAAGGATTGAATGTCCAAAGCTAGTGGTCTCTCCGCTACTGGAATAAATGCCAAGCTAACCATACTCTCCGCCTTTCTGCTCAAGACATTCGCGACCACATTCGCCTTGCACAGATGATAAAGAATGGTGATATCATAATCTTTTAGTAACTCAATCCACCTGTGCTGCCTCAAATTAATATCCCTCTGCTTGAATAAATGCTGCAAGCTGTGATGATCGGTGTAAACCTCACATGACACCCCATACAGATACTGCCTCATTAACTTAAGAGCATGAACAATCGTGACCAACTCCAGATCGTTCACCGGGAAGTTCTTCTCATTAATCTTCAGCTGACGCGAAGCATATGCAATAACTCGCCACTCCTGCATCAATACATATCCCAAACCAACGCGTGAGGTGTCGCAATACACCATATACATTCCTGAGCCGGAAGACAATACAAGAACTGGTGTTGTAGTCAAGGCTGTCTTGAGCTTCTGGAAGCTCTCCTCACAATCATTGGACCAACGGAATAGAACACCCTTCTGGGTCAATCTAGTCAAAGGTGATGCAATAGATGAAAAGCCCTACACAAATCGTCGGTAATAATCTACTAGCCCCAGGAAAATCCTGATCTCGGTCATTGAAGTAGGACGTGGCCAACTCTGAACTACCTCAATCTTCTTGGGATCCACCTTAATACCCTCTCCTAACACAACATGTCCCAAGAATGCCACTGACTCTAGCCAAAACTCGCGCTTGGAGAACTTAGCATATAGCTTATGTTCCCGTAAGGTCTGAAGCACTACTCTCAAATGCTGCTTGTGCTCTCCCAGGCTGCTAGAATATATCAAGATGTCATCAATGAAGACAGTAACAAATGAATCAATATAAGGCTTGAACACCCTGTTCAATAAATCCATGAATGCTTCTGGGGCATTAGTTAAGCCAAAGGACATCACCAAAAACTCATAATGGCCATATCTAGTCCGGAATGCAGTCTTCGGAATATCCGAGTCCCGAATCTTCAGTTGATGATACCTTGACCTCAGGTCTATCTTAGAGAACACCCTAGCACCCTGCAACTGGTCGAATAAATCATCAATATGAGGCAACAGATATTTGTTCTTGATGGTGACTTTGTTCAACTGGCGATAATCAATGCACATCCGCATAGTCCCATCCTTCTTCTTCACAAATAACACTGGTGCACCCCAAGGTGACACACTGTGCCTAATAAACCCCTTCTCCAACAACTTCTCAAGCTGCTCCTTCAACTCTTTAGGAGCCATACGGTATGGTGGAATAGATATAGGATGGGTGCCTGGAGCCAAATCGATACAGAAATCAATATCACGATCCGGTGGCATGCTAGGGAAAACATCGGTGAACTCTTAAACCACTGTAACTGAATCAATCATTGGGGACTCTGCGGTGGTGCTACTAGAATAACTTTGGGACGTCCTCGTCCCTTACCACGGGTCGGTGCCCTCGCTCGGCCTCAGCCTCAGCCTCAAGCAACGGGGGGAGTAGCTTCGCCTGGGTTAGGAACATCAGCCGTACGTGTCCTGTGAGAGAATAGAAAAAGGGAAATTTAGTAAACCAACCACTGCACGATAAGAATGAATAAAGAGTAGTTCTTCCTAATACCCTATATCCTCTCGAAGATAAATACAGACGTCTCTATACCGGTCTACAAGACTCTATTAGGTTAGCCCATAACTTGTGAGACCTACGTGAACCTAGTGCTCTGATACCATGTTGTCACGACCCATTTTCATAATAGGTCATGATGGCACCCGACGCCGTTGTCAGGAAAGTCGATGCGGAAGTATAATCAAGTGCTCATTTTTACTTTTACCTAAATTAAGCGCAATAGATTCTCAGATCTAAAGTTTAGGTCGGGAATGATCAATAATGTATCAAAGTGATAATACAACCCAAAAATAAATGTTTACTCGAGTGTGTGCCAAGACCTGGTGTCACAAGTACTGGGCATCTAGTAGAATATACAAAAGAATATCTCTATCCTACTGTATGAGATAGAAAAGACAGCAAAAGTAAGAAAAGACTCCATCCGGCTGCTGAACGGCATAGGAAGGGAGTATCTCACCATAGAAGTCTTGGCCTATAAATCAGAGGCGCGTACCAGACTGGTAGCCAGATGAACCTGCCTCAGATCCTGTACAATTAAGTACAGAAGCGTAGTATGAGTACATAAACAATGTATACCCAGTAAGTATGTCATCTAATCTCGAAGAAGTAGAGACGATAGGTCGAACTAATACTTACTAGGGTCAAATAATATAATAAAAGTGTTATGCTAAGCATAGGGATCATCAATAATCAACAGTTTATAACAAGGGGTAACATCATGTTATTCACAGTATTCCAGTTAACTATTTACCTCTCGAAAGATTAGCTAAAACAATTCAAGTATAAGTTTTCACATAGATATCATGCGCACATATGCTGAGGTCGACGGCCCCATCAAACAGAAAATAAGTTTTGCACTGCCGAGGGTCGAACGACGCGAACCATAGATGCATCTATTTGTACCGAGGTGATCGGTCCGATCCAAAAATAACAAGAAATATCAAGAGCACACACGAAGGCGCAATTATATCCAATAAATTCACACAATGGTTCCACAAGTATACATATATACTATTATTCCGTTTCAAGTCTCTAGCATATCCTAGGTGATCATATTAGAAATAATTATAGAGATATTCACAATTATGACATGATGTGGGTCCTAGACTATCCGAAAAATTAACATAATAGTAGCTACGCACGGACTCTCGTCACCTAGTGCGTGCGTAGCCCCCACATTTAGTAACAATTACTAAATTATTATACCTACGGGGACAATTCCCTCTTACAAGGTTAGAAAGGAGACTTACCTCGCTCCAAGGTATACTTCAAACGCCAAGAATAAGTCCAAACCCTCAATTTGGAGCCGAACGATCCCAAACTAGATAGACGAAGTAAGAACTAGTCAATATAGACTAACAAGATTGCATTCTAGTTATTTAAGCAATTTTTCCAACCTTTAACGTAATTTTCCTAAAATCCGACCTCGGGCCCATTGCCCCGATTCCAAAATTTTTTGAAGGAAGTTGCAACCTAAGTGTCAATAATGTATGATTTCTAACTAATTCTATAACAATTTTCGCGGTTAAATCTAATTTTTAGCAAAACCCTAGGTCTTGCTCTAACCTCTTGATTTTACCAAGTTTCTAGTGTTTAATCTACCTATTACACAAGTATTAACTAAGAATGGGTGGAAAAGACTTACCTCACAATGCTAAGTGAAGACCTTCTCTCAAAAGCTCACAAATCGCCCAAATGAGGAGTGAAAATGTCAAAACAATGACTTAGAACCCGTCTTTAATGAACCTCACTGGTTCAATGATTTCCATATTTGCAGTTAGGGGACCGCATTTACGAAAAGGGGAGGGAAAGCTGGGACCGCATCTGCGGCTTGAGAGCCGCATCTGCTGTTTCCTGGCCTGGCTACCTGGGCCGCTTCTGCGATGAAAGGGTAACATCTGCGGTCCTAGAACCGCAGATGCGGTTATGACAGAAGCAACAATCCTTTAGCCCTTTTTCAAAATTTCCACTTCACTCGAGCCTTATCCGATTGACGCTCGGGGCTCCAAAACCCCGCCCGAATATACCGACAAGTCTAAAATCACGAGACGGACGGACCTACTCGAACCTTCGGAACACCTGAAACAACACTAAATCTAGAAATCACCCCTTAAAACCAAATGAATCAATCTTATGAACTTCAAGTTCTTAATTTTCCTCCAACGGGCCAAAATACCCTAAATCTACTCAGATTGACACCAAATTTTACGGGCAAGTCTTAAATGATATTTTAGACATGTACCATGCTTCGGAGCCAAAATACGAGCCCGATACCTAGGAAATCAATAATTTCTTAGTTTCTTTAAATCCTTAAAACTTCAAATTAACAATTTCTAATAAAAATTCATTACTCGGGCTAGGGACCTCGTAATTCGATTTCGGACATACGCTCAGGTCCCATATTTTTTTCCACGAACCCTCCGGGACCATCAAAACACGAGTCCGGGTCTGTTTTTTAAAAATATTAACCAAAGTCAAACTTAGTCTTTTAAAAAAATTCTAAGAACTCAAAGGGGCATATTTCACTCAAAACTCTAAATTAGCTAAAGCAAGTACAGAAATTTCAATTTAAGGGAACAGAGTTCTAAAAGGAAAAACGACAGGCGGGTCGTCACATTATTGATAATTGCACACGTCTTGGTGTAAACCTGAACTTTATCAATACTGATAATTTATTCAGTTGGCATAATTGGATTAGCCATATTAATTTAAGTATGATGTGTAAAAATAAAAGAGAATTCACATGGGTAAATATTAAAGAACTAGAAAGTTTTTTACGAATTCTCTTATGTTGTTTGTTCTTATTAATTAATAGACCAACTATATTGAGATTGAATCCATGAATTCTAGAAATATCAAAGGTGAATATGGGTCCGTTCACCCGCCATGCATACTACATAAGATGCATCTATGAGATGGTTACATGTGCGACTATTATTAACCCACAACATGGTATTTACGAGGTAATTTGCTCAATAATTTGAGAGCATAATTTCCAGATTTTTTATTCGAGATAGTTTATATTGATAAGTTGGTTTACATCACAACTGGTTTAGCAGGATGATTTATTGATGCCTCCACTAAATTATTACTTATGAGAACAAAGTTTTCTATATCAGTTTGATATACGTTATATATCAAAGTATATTATGTTCTCCCTTCACAAGTGGTTCAGCGTTAGGAACCAAATAATTTCATATTATTATTATTGATGTACGGTGTATATTTTGATTAACACCATAACGCACAAAGGTGGATTTTCAAAGTTGAGGAAGCAAGTTAGTTTTTCAAACAGTTGAGAAAAAATTACGTGGAATGAATTATCATTTCTACATCTAGATCCTCAAAAAAGATAATGTGAACTTGAAGTTCATAAAAAGATAATTCATGTGCAATATATTGCAAAGCATGGCAGACGCATTTGCTGACACAACGAAAGTAACTATATTCTCACTGCAAATGCTCCTATTAGAATAAGTCTTAGAAGGACAAAATCTATGGTACGCTTAAAGCGTATAGACAAATCGGTTTCAAATAAAACTTCTTGATAAAGAAGATGAGCAAATGATCATAATAAAGGAGGAAAGTGATCTAGAAGATCACATAACATAATACTTCATAAAATCTCATGAGAGATTCAGGTACCTGAATATATAAATGAAGAAATACTATGTTATGTCTTTATGAAAAATAAAGAGGTTGGAACCGATATAAAATATTTGTCGACGACGTCTATAATAGCACTAAATATATATGAGGATCTTAAGTCTGGAGAAACAATTCAAGTAGAATTTGGTTTCATATGAAAGACATGTAGTTTTGGACTTGCAGTTCAAGCACTTGCAAGTATAAAGTCAATGGTATGTGCAATCAATTTTCGGTATCTTATTTGTCTAGCATGACATGAAAACTTGATATGCATCTAATTAAAGTCTATTATATGACTTAACTTATGTGACAATCCTTGAAGGATTTAAATCGCTTAAAACATATACAATTCTTGGTCCTGAAGTACCATATCCTAAATGCAATTTGTGCACATATATATCTTGCTATAACTATAAGCATGATAATATAATAGCAAGAGGTTTCACCCCTATGTGAAGATATTGAAATGATGATACCAACAAGATCATATGAAGACAATACATCTATCAGGAATGATGATTTCAAGGTGAAACAAATTCGTTGAAGTTAATATGACTGGTTTGTTTATCAAATATCTACCAGCGATCTTTTGAAGATGGTGCACAAGATTGGGATGCGAGGCTCAAGGATGTGAATTGATGCTCTCATCAGGGGGAGTTAATGAGTGTTGCACTCATTTTTCCTTACATGATTTTGTCCCACTAGGTTTTCTTTGCAAAGTTTTTAACGAGGCAACCAAAAGGCGTATTGTTAGATATGTGTACTCTTTTTTCTTCACTAGAATTTTTTTCCCACTGTGTTTTATTTATTTAAGGTTTTAACGAGGCACATTATCTGTTGAATAGAAATTCAAGGGGGAGTGTTATAAATAGAATTGTATTTATGGTGAATGTCTATATTTAGAGAGATTCTAGGATTTATTACTTGGTGGCTAAGTCACCCCCTATAAATAGAGGGTTCTATTCCATTGTAATTTATCTCAAATCAATAAGAATACTCTCTTTCTACTTTTCTCTGCAATATTCTTCTTCTTTTATTATTTTATAACAGCATAAAAGTTTTTCTTAAGCTTTTAAGTTCAACTATAATATGATGTATTAAGGAAATGAATCATCCTCTTAGCTTTAAGATGAGGTTGACTTGAATAATTTAGAAATGAAATAAACTTTGATTTTGCATGTTTTCTTTCACCTTTGATGCAGTATAGAAAATGGATTTAAGCTAATTATATGTATACTGATTGTGTACAAATATTTTACTTATATTATCAGTGTAGATTAATCTATGATTATCAGTGTAGCTTAACCTGTGATAACAATTAATTTATTAATGTTTATAGTAGAAATTAACTTGTAACTACCTTAATTATTTATTGTTTGAATTTAGAATAAATAACACTGACTCATAACACACTTCGAAACTTTGATTCTTATTTAAGTAATACGTATAGCATTAATCAACAGAGGAAGGATGTGGTACATTCTTACATTGTTACAAGTTCAAATCTCATGTAAATTTTTTGATTTCTACTGCTTAATTAAATTTTCTTTATTCCCATGTCATGTTTATCTATTTTCTTCAACAACTTCTACTTTATTTTCAACACTATTAAGATTTCGAATTTTTTAAAAAAAAAAAAAACGGAGGGGGAAATGGGATCAATATACACAAAATAATTTCCACACTGTTACACTAATCAAACGGCCACGATCCACGGAAGAAATTGTGTACATATACATACACGCTCCACACCTTACAATTCCCCTCATTCCAATTTCAACTGCTTCGAAAACAGAAAAAAACCGCCAAGCCAAAAACCGCTCTCTCATGGCTAACTCATCGCTCCTCACTCTGTTCCTCATCCTCTCCATCATCTCCACCACCAACGCCGCCGTCAACTTCACTAGGCCCGCCACTTCCACCGCCATCACCTCCACAATGCCCACCACCAATACCAACACTACCGCCGCCGCTGCTGCCGTCAACTCCACCATGCCCACTGCGGCCGTCAACTCCTCAATATCTACCGCCAACGCTAACACCTCCCCCACCGGCGTCAAATCCACGATACCCACTACAAATACCACTGCCACCGCCGTTAACTCCACAAGACCCAGCACCAAACCCACTGTCACCGCCGTCAACTCCACAAGACCCACCTACAGCAACAATACCATTACCCCACTAGAACTGGACACACTCCTAGTAGCCTTGCGGTACCGCGGCTACCCTCTCTTCAGCAACGCTATCGACACCTCAGACGTCCAATTACAAATGCTCTCCACAGTAGCCGACACTTCATCGGCATTCACTATCTTCGCTCCAAAAGACCATTTCCTGTACACCCTCGATATGGCCTCCGACGCCGATGCTTACGTGGCCGCACTCTTGTGCCACGTCATCCCTTCTCGCCGACTCACTATCACCCAACTCCGCAACTTCACTTCTCCGTATCTCGAGACCCTTTTGCCCCATTACAGTATCCTGGTCGGGAAGAGCAAGAGTGACGACGTTTTTGTTACAGTTGATGGAGTTCGGGTTTCGGATCCGGATCTTTATCTCGGGCCAAAATTTGTTGTTCATGGGTTAGATGGGATTCTTCTGACCGGGTTTAATATGTACGAGGACACTCTTGGCCATATGGGAAAAGGATTTTTTGCTCCGGGGATGGGGGAATTCTTTGGTTCTCAAGCTGGAAGGAAATTTGCGGGGGCGACGCCTAAGAAAGCGTCGTTGCCGGCGGCGAAGATTGGAGGATTTTCGAGAATTATGAGGAAGCAACGGAGACTGCAGTATCGCCGGATTTGGAGGAGTAATTACAGTCTCCGGCGCAGCTATGACGGTGGTCGTATAGAAGACGATTTCTAGGGGCATTACTGTAAATCTCGGCTTCTTTCTTTGAATGTTGTAACAGAAGTGAAAATGTAGAAAATGTGAATTCCCGACTGAATATCAAGGAACTATCGATAGGTAATTGTTGTGTAAATTCTCATTTTTGTTTTTGGAGATCAGAAATTACTCTATTCTTTCACTTTTTATCTCTATAGTTATTTGGGAATTCTGTACAGAATGAAAATGAACAAAGATCCACTTAATGAATCCTCTTCGCTGAACTTTTTTCTTAATAAAAACTAATTAATGGAAGTTTATATTCTTTTCCAAATTAATCTTTCATTATATTCTTCTCATTATGTCAAAATAACGAAGAAAGCAAACTTGTTAAGTTACGGCGAATCACTTATTTCCTCTTGTTAATCCCATTCCATTTTGTTTATATATATTTATCGAATTTATTAAAGAGCAATCTTATTGAAACTCATGTAAAATTCCACCATTTTGCTTCAAATATACAAGCAGGAAAAATCGTACTCCTAAGTTTATGAGCTAATGGTCATAAATTACCGTTAGCTTTCGTAATTAAACAAAGTAACATGACAAGAAAAAAAATGTGGAATAAACTCAAGCATAAAGCATGTCAAAGCTTTTATATATTAATCTTTCATTATAATCGAGATAGATTTAAAAAAAAAAAAAAAAGCTTTTTTTTTTTGCATGATTAAATTAATAAACTATGGAGCCAAAGGAGATGGTATCTCTGGGATTGAACAAGACTCAGTAGCATCACAATATCCATGCAAAATATCCCCTTCTTGGGAAGAGAAACCAATGGAGCCAAGCATGGACGGCCAACATTGGCGTTCAATAGTTGTTATGGCACCACAACAATCTGGACCGAGGTAGGTTTCACCATTAATGAAGAAAAGCACGATCTCTCCGGTGCATGCTTGGAGCTCCAACAATGAATCCCAACACTGCGACGAACCTTCTTCATCTTGTAGCTTTAAACGTGCCAAAAGAGTAGTAGTACTAGATGTTGTGGTTAAAGGTCGAGCTTGAAGTATATTAATCCATGAAAATAGGGTAAGTAGTTGTACAACTTTAAAGATCGTGAGACTCTTCATGTTGTTACAAGCTACATTAAATAACTAAAGAGTGGGATATTTTCGTGTAATGATCGTAGGAGAAAGGAATTGTGGGAGCTGTTATATATATGTGAAGAAGAGCTATCGGAATTTACAGGGATAGGAAGGTGAAGAGTTATGAAATTAATTAATGTGGAAAAAACAAATACATTAGAGTTTTTTTATATAACTGATCTATGGGGTAATTAATTAATGATTAATGTTTGTAATGAAATGAAAGAACAAGACTAGGATATAATTAATTGTCCACTTATTAAATAATGGCATCTGAAGGGTTTTTCGTTAGTTCTGAAAATAACTATTGAAGCTGAACTTATTCTTTAATTAACCAATCACATTAGGATGATTTGCTTGATTTAATTACAAATTGTAGTAATGGCTATTTGATCAAACAATTAATAATATTTCGTGGTTCATGCATTATGGCGTACTGTTTAATCAAATTAGCTAGACTTTTCAGTATCAAATGTTTAAAACGTACTCCCAGTACAATGCATGAGCTAAGCTTAATCGAGTCACCCATATAATTGAAGGTGAAATTGTGCATGTTTTTTTTCTTTTTTCCTTTTTGTGAATATTATTTAAAAAGATGGATATATACATGAAATAAAGCATCCTCCACCTCGTTGTTAAATTAAAAGAGTGGTGTAGTGCACTATGCTCTCTTTATGCGTGGGATAGAAAAGGCCGGCCGAATCCAAAGGCGGATAGAGTCTCATGCCACCCTGTCCGAGCCCAGTATTTTCAAGTGGAGCATAATTTTATGTTGCAAGAAATACTAATATTTCAATAATAGTAGGTCAGAACCCATATTTAAAAATATAACGCATTTAGTGCTAACATTAATCTTAAATATTAAATTCATAGAGCATAAATCCTAGATTCGCTCTGGCCGGATTGCATTGAATACGATGTACGCAATTTTATATCGCAGAAATCGTGGTCGCGCCTTAAACTCATGACCTTTCTAATCATACTACAATAATTTTTACCATTGCATCAAGATTTCCTACGTAGTTTTCTTAAGATGTATATGGTGGATGTTCTTAGATTAAAATCATGATAGGTGTTTGGCCAAAAAGGTATAAACTCTTGATTAAACTAATTAATTTTGTATAATGAGGAGTTAAATCCAGTTAATATCTATAATCGATTGACACAAATAACGAAGAACAATATTGAGAGGAGATTAAATATGGTATGCATTTAATGTTTCAAGATGATTAATGATGGAAGAATGTCAAGCAATAAATGACATTAAAGTAGATAAGGAGAAGAATTCATCCAATATTGAATGATGTGGATGATTCCTCCTTCTCACAATGATGAATGATAAATAAATACTAGAATATTAGGACCCTTCTCTGATCTGGTGGAAAAGTGTGGAATAATAGACAATCGAATCTCTTTAGAAATGTAGTGTTTGTATTTTATCTAGAGAGAGTCTATTTTTCAAAGAGTGTTCTTATCAGAGAATATTACATGCTTTATTTTATCTATTTATATGAGACATACCCCTAATCAACCTAAAAGTACAAGCATATGAAATATTCAATGGAATATTCTCCTAAAGATCATATTACAAAACTAGTCGTTACTGTTGCTCTTGACATTTGACCTCGACCGTCATTGGCTGCTCGGCTATGAAAATTATTTACTAGTCGACCTCGGCCGAATTACTTTTCGTGATACCTCTTCATGTTAAATCTTCTTGAGGCAGATTTTGATCCATATAGTTAGTCACTTCGCTTATTGAGGTCGACTCTGGACGACCTCGATGAGCGGACTTTGTTAATCGCAATTGACAAATTTAGGCGAGTAGGTCGAATAGTAACATTTCAGTCGAGATGGAAATGTGGCACTTTGTGAGCCGCCTCCTATGGTCACGTCAATTCAGACGGCATGTGTCATTATTACGTATTTTTCTGATGTATTGTGTCATTATTCATGCCTTTGCCATTTCGATACCTGCGCTGGCTATTGACTTTTTGTTTTCTCGATACTGATGCATGGGTTCTTTTAAATAGGGATATGAGGCCCTTTGCCTTATTCTTTGCATTCTCAAATATTGAATCGCTGCATCTCTTTCTTCCTTCTTCGTTCAGAGTTCCTGCTCCCATTACCTTTACTCTCATATCCTTGTTTTCACCGATTCTGGTGACTTTTGCTACTCACGATTCCTCTCTGCTTGTATCTTCTTCACATATAAACACTGAGATATAGTTAATACATCTTCTAGTCTTGGGGGGAGGGGCATCTGATCTGGCTCCCTTGGCATTGTGCATGCCTCCTCATGACGATAGGTCTGCTATTGTTACAGAAGAGGAAAGCTTTCCTATGGTAGAGGAAATAATTCCCCGTAATGAGAAGTCTAGATTTGACTTCTCAAAGCTGCCCGAGGATGACCCTAAGGCCGTGGAATCTGAGATGGTTGCGGTTGCCCTTGCTAATTTCAGGGCGAAGTTCAAAATTCCAGCCCACATCGATCTAGTCCCGACTGGTCGCCCTTGCTAACTCTTTTCTCCACCGGATGTACCTCTTTGCACCCAGTTTCCTTAGGGGGCGATGTTGTACCTTCGACATCGTGGAAGTAAGAGCTTGGTAGTGAAGATGGACGATAAAGCAAATCCCCGATTCTGGCTTAATTACTTCTACGTCAAGATTGAGGACATGGAAAATGCAAATGGATTTCCTGAGGCGTGGAATTATGCTTGTAAGTATCTTTGTTAAGTTCTTATTTTGTTCGTTTCAGTCGTAGCTTAATCATTCTATATTTTCTTCATTCAGCCGAGACCGAGCCCCCTCTATTAGTTGCAGATGATTGGGTTGGCCAGGTCTTGCCCCATACGGTGGTGATTCATGAATGGTCGGCTTTTTATAAAAATTTTGGGCCTAAGCCCCCAGCTACCGGTGAGTCTTCGCTTTAAATTTGTTGTTATGGCCTTCTGGTCGCCTGCTTCTCATCGTTTTATGGGGGTTGACCTTTTAACCTTCTTTTTCTTCTCTTTTTGTTGTTAGCCCGGGGAACTTCGAGGAGGTCGAGGGCTCCTACTCCCATATTTCGCCAAGTGAATACTACGATGGGATCTGCCCTTGCTGCGACTGCAGACAAGCCTACCCGGTCAACCACTTCTGTTCGGCCTCCAATTTTGACTAGATCTAGTCGACCATCGATGACCTCAGCAACAGAGACTCCAACCTTTCTTGTGCAGTATTTAATAGACGAATCATCGCCGAGTGAGAAGGATCTGATTCCTCGTAAAAGGAGTTCGGTGGATGTTAATGATAGAAAAATCCGAGCAGTGGTTCGAGGGACGATCGTGAGCCGACCACTGCCGTGTTTGGAAGCAACTTTGGCCCACCATCTGAAGTCCCTCTATCAACAGGGGCCGTGGAAGGTGTGCCTTTGCCTGAGACTAAGGTTTGAGTTGGCGGCCGCTTGTGGAAGTCACGGGTACCATACTGAGAGATGAGTTATCTTCCTCGAGGCTGGCTAACATTCCTTCATCCGCTGAGGGGAGAGATAAGGGCGTTGCCGAGGACGGCTATGAAACCGGCTCCGATATTGACGCTGATGAGCTATGAATGCTGAGCGAGGGGTTTACCAGGGTGGAAGTAAGGCTGGATGGATCCTCTTGTAGCATTGTGTTTCTATGGACTGGGACCTGCTGGTGAACACTAAGGATGTGGTCCCTTCCTTAGGTTCACTTTGCTCTGATATGGAGGGCCGAACTTTAGAAAAATAGGACGATGCTGCCCTGTCGACAGGTATAGCCATCCTCACCCTCAGGGTAAATTGTTTGACCTTTTAACTTTTGTGCCTTGTATTTCACTTTTATTTCTTCATTTGACTATGGTTTTCTTCTCTTTTTCCCCGCCCTTTCAGACCATTATTGAAATCGAGAGTGTTTTCCGAGAGAAGAGGCACAAAACCATTTCTAATAAAATAGAGCAGAAGTATAGTGAATACGGCTACAAGCATCGCTAAATCTGCAAGCGGTTTGGCAAGAATAGAAACTTTCAGGATGTGTCACACCTTCTGTTTCACTACACCCCCGCAAGGGGTATAAGGGTATTTTTCAATTAAAGTGACAATCGAAACGGGATTATATTTATTAACATTCAAATTCGCCACTTGAGATAATTTATGGTGTCCCAAGTCACTGGTTCAAATCTCGAATCGAGGAAAAGATTGACCTGTTTTACAGTCCGCGAACCAGAAATTCGGGTAAAAAATTCTGTTAACCTGGGAGAAGGTGTTAGGTATTACCGAGTTCCATGGTTCTAGCATGGTCGCTCAACTGTTATTATTGGCATAATTATATAAATTTAAAAATATTTTGGACCTATGTGCATTTTAAATTCAAAACCGTTTTTATTTATTTTAAAGAAGATTTAATGTCGTCTAAAACATGTCTTTGGACCGCGCAACATGAAAAGCACCCGCAATCTGAAACACATTTTGTTTAACGCTATTAATATTTGGACTTGGATCACATGAAATGCACACCCGAGTTTAGGAAGGTAATATTATTAAAATAACGCGCCTAAAGCAACTACGCGTTTTTAACTTTGCGAGGACCATGGAAGTTTTGCTAAATGGCTCGCCTCGAATTCTAAGGATTTAAAAGAAATAGTTAAATGAGTGGCACGCATTTGGGATTTTATTTGGCGCGGCGCACCTCAGTTCCAATTTTTAAAAGGGAATCCAAACTAAATTTCAGAGGGCCATAAACTACTTGTGTTACCTAATATAGCACACCTCCAATCTAGTTTTGAAAGGAAAACCAATTAATTAACTAAGGAAAATTGTGGAACTTCTACTCATTTAAAGAAAATATTAAACCCACTAACTACTTAGCAAGCATCGAATTAAAGAAGCATTTAGGTCAAAATCCAATTTCCGGTAGTGATCACGCTACACTATGCCTTCTAAAAGATGAAGCGGTCGTTGCAAATATAATCCGGTTTTAAGTCCAGAGTCGAATCCTCAGGGAACTAACCTATCTATTACAACTCTTGGCAATGTATTATCAACTCAACCAATTTCTGGATGCAAGATTTTGATCAAGAAAGATTGGGTTTCTGTGTAACTACTTCAAATAATATTAGAAACAACAATAAGCTAAAGCGAAAATAATTCAGTGGTAAAAAGGTCTAGGGAAGTGATTTCCCCAATTGCTAGTCTAGGTCTTGACTCTTTCGCTACAATCTAGCCGTAATACTCTATGAGGATTAAGAGATGTGGGTTATCATAATTATCTCTCAATCAACTACAATAATTTACTAGAGCATTCTCTCGAACTACTCTAGCTGACCATATGTGCAGCTCTAAATTATCCCACCAAAGTTTCGTTATCTCTAAACCCACTTTTAAGTTCAAGTAATGAATCTCTTCAATTACTCAAAAGTGTTGTTGTTCAACAGCATTCTAACCTAATATTCTTTCTCAAGCAATATGAGGTAATTAGATACGATTAATCAAGAGCTCATTCAATTAATCACCATAGTTGTTCAACAGCTTTCTAACTTAATATTCTTTCTCAAGCAATATGAGGTAATTAGATACGATTAATCAAGAGCTCATTCAATTAATCACCATACAAAATGTAGTTGAACAATCATATAATAAATCCGGCTCGATTATAACAAGTTGGGTCAAAACTTCAACCAACAATTGGTTCCATCAACCCTAGATAAAAGATTTAGCTACTCATAACAAAATAAGAGAAAACTACTAAATTGTTCATAATGTAAAATTGCAAGAAATAAAAGAGAAGGAAAAAACTCTAATATTTTGGGTGATCTCTCACACTTGTTATTTCCTCCAAAAGTAGTCTAAAATAAGCTTAAATTTATCTTGGGAGAGTTTCTAGAGCTTATAAGGGTTTTACAAAAGTTTCCCCAAAAATACACTTTAGTCCCCAGACTTCCAGCAGCGTGAACAGTTCACCGCGGTCGCGGCGTGGACCGCGGTGAGAGCTGACCTTACTGCCTCACATTTTAATCTGCCGCGGTCGCACCGCGGTCGCGGTGGAATTGTTGCCCAGGCCATTTTCTGCTCCTTTGTGCTCAGGTACTTCTCGAGTGGGCGTTTTCTTCACATTATCACCTTCAAAACACTTTGTGTTTCTTCCTCACATATAATATTCCCTGCGAAACAAAGAACACTATTTAGAGTATTTTGTTGGCAATTTACCTATAAAACAACAACAAAGCATGGTCATATTAAGGTGTACATATCAACTATATAGCCTACTATCAGCACCCCACACTTAAATCATTGCTAGTCCTCGAGCAATCCACCACACTCTATCAAAATTCCTTCCCTAAACGTTTCCCTTAACGACTCACACCATGAACATTTTACAAAAGTTGCACCTAGTAGTGAACCACCTTTACCTCAAGAGTCAAATCTTTCGTACCATGCAACATACACACTTACTCAAACCACTCCATAAAAGAGTCAACACTTACCTTTCCTTTGTGAATCACATGACCTCACATCATACAGGAGAGTAGTTCCACATATAATGAAATTTAGAACAATTAGAAACTAAGATAGAAAAAATTCGCTCACTCTCAAAAAGAACATTCACATGCCACAAAGATGCATCATAGGCTTGCCCGTAGTGTAATACTCTACTAATCGAGACCACTCAGTCTAAGATCAATAGGACTTTACTTGGTTGTAATGTAGGCTAAGGGACGGGTAGGATATATTTAGATATAGTGACTAACCTCCCTAAGCACTTTTAATACAATTACATTAAACTCCAAGATCATAGTTGTGTCAACCAAACACTCCACCACATTTACTTAAAACATCCCCATCCATTAGGTGCAATTTGTACAAGCTACCACGTATCAACATTAAAATTATTTATAACTCTTTTTTTTTCGTGGTGCTTCTTCTTTTATGCTTCAAAACTAGCACCTTTCTCTATTTCAATGGGTCCACTCAAAAACCAAACCACCACCCCACACTTTGGCTTTTTGCTTATTGTCAGTACTATTCAAGTGCTTATTGGGAGTTAAAAGGGTTCAAATAGCAGGCTATTCAAACAATTGGGTAAGGTTCGCAATATGGTTGCCAAAGAAACAGGTTTATAGGCTCAACGGGGTTAACTAAGATGTAATGCATTCAGGAGGGTTTATTATATATGTCTAGCTTAACAACAAAATGCCTATATCAATTTTAAAACTGAATAAAACTACTATTTCGCTTTGCAAACAAACAGGGCAATTTCTAGGCATCAATTGTGAATCACAGAATAAAGTAAAACTCACTCACACATGGCATATGAATCACTCCGGATTAGTTTATCAAGACATTCTCTTTTGAGTGTTCAAGTTAGATACAAACATACAATTTGAAGGCACTTAACAAGATTCAACCCTTGAAGCTAAGCGTCACACTCTAGTGTCTACTGTGTTCAGGTGTATAAATGCTACGGGGTTTTTTTTTTCAATTTTAACTCGTAGTCCATTAATCCTAATCTAAAACTAAAAAGAACAAAAATAAAAGCTACTTATACCCGGTTCAAGTCAAACCCTTGGAAAAGAACCCTGGCCCAAAGAAAAACCAATGGGGGAGTTACTACACTACCTAAAAATATTTTTTTTGTCTTTTCTCTAGACTAACTTCCCTTAAGAAAATTGTCTAAAGGATCCGTCATCAGGAAGAGTCTCCATATTCTTTTTTTTTCTCGACTTAGTCCCTCAAGAACCCCGCTGAAAGAGATCCGTCGTTGGGACAAGTCACTTACTATTTTAACCTACATAATTACTATTACTCAAACACCAAAACAATCAAAACGCAATAAAACAAATTCAAACAGTCAATTGTTACAATTATATACATCCAAAGAAGTATCCCCACCCATACTTAAAATGAAGACATGTTCCCATGGCTTACAAATTTAAAGACAATGAGGTAAGGGAACTTCCCTGAAGGCTCACTCCTGGTCAGAGACGGTGTCTGGGTTCACATTGCACGCACGACCCAGCGCTCTCAGCCAACCCAAGAATTTCTTTTCTGACTTCACGTGCAGGTCGGCCACCTCATCAACACGGGCACTCAAATCAGTGACTGAGGTACGCAACCCAGCCACCTCATGCTCCAAAGTTGCCATGCGGGTAATCCGGCGTGGCTGTGATGGGACCGCCTCTTTCACTCTCGGAGGTGCGGTGACCTCAGCTGCCTTAGCATCATCATCAGACTCATCAGCAGAGTCATCACTTCCCGCCACTGGCTCTCTTCCCTCGAGTCGAATTTTTCTTGCCCGAAATGGGCTTTCAGAGGCAATTTCCCATCAACTTGAAGGTTTTCAGGGACTTTAGCAAGATGGCACAGTCGGGTGATTAGCGAAGGGAAGTAGTGGACCTTGATTAGCTCAGGCAATCTAATGAACATTTCATCATGGAGGACACGGGCGACATCAAAATCCTGGTGTGTCATAAAGTAGTAGATAACCGCTGCCCGTAGCCCATTCACGTCAGTGGTATTGCTAGATGGTAGTAGGCAGGTGTTGATGAAAGTGAGCCAGCGCTTTGCCTCCCAGTTAAGGGACTGTGAGTGCATAGTCTTCATCTTCGTTATCCATTTAAACGACTTGCTAGGGATACAGATTATATCAATAATTGGTGCCCACTCAGTCATCGGGCAGTGATAAGCTATATAATGATCCATCTTACCTGTGAATGATGGGAGGCGATACACTCGGCGGATGGCCTCTATAGATGCATTAACTCGGGTATTACGCACAATCACAACCCTATTCTCATGTTCTGGCAAGTTCGCATAAAATTCCTTCACCAGCTGAATATTAGCCTCCTCTGGTACCTCGAAGAAGATGCCCAACTGACACTTACTCAACTCATTAAACATATTTGGGCACTCCCTCTCTAAGGATATCCGATCAATATGTACCTCATGCAGTAACTTCTTAGCTGCTTTCTGATTGTACCGATCCTCCGCCAATTTGGAAACAAACCGAGTGTTGTCAAATTGAGGTGCACTGGCTTGGCTCCTAGCTCTCGAAGAGCCTCCCGGTCCATTAGCGGAGGAACCGGTGTTTCGTCTCTTGCGAGATGAAATCATTATACCTGTCAAACAGAGGAACACCTATTAATGAGCGCGTGAAATGTGTGACTATGGGTGGTTACTCAGACTTCACCACAACCATGTCATGTTAGCTCCGTATAACTCCAGTGGGGCAATTTCCCAAACACCTTGTAGGCAGGGAACTATCCTAACACATATAGCCCTCACGAGTACATCAAAACTCCTCCCAAAGCAAGCATGTTATTCCACCAACACACCCCACACTTACATCCTTTAATCACCCACTAACAACACCTTTTCACCACATTAAATACACATCCCCTTTACCAATCATGCTCAAAAATGAAATTTAAATAGAATAACAAGAAGAAACTACAAAAATCTACCAACGATTACAACACCAAATCAACATAAAACTACATAAGCTACAACACAATACAATACAAAACCAGAGAAAAGAGAGAGGAGAGGTAAGTACATACCTTAGTTGAAGAATGGGTGAGAGGAATGGAGGTGGGGGATATTAGTATGAGTGAAGAAGAAGGGATTTGGGGGTTAGGGTTGTGAAGAGAGAGAGAGATTGAGAATTAGGGGAGGGGTCGATGTTTTGTTTTTTTTTTTTGGGGGGGGGGGGGGTGGGG
>MU675493.1:26584-45136 GCA_026770625.1 Nicotiana glauca
TGGGGGGGGGGGGGGTTGGGTTATAAAATTAAAAGAAGAAGAAAAAACGGGAAAAAAAAGAATGTTCACGCCTTACCACGGTACATCGCGGTCGTGGTGGAATTAAATAGCTAAGGCAGTGTGCTTGGCTTCCACCACGGTTTCGGTCCTCGCCGCGGTCGCGATGCTGGCAATTTTTTTTAATGAAGTTACATGAATACACTAACAACAACACTCGTGGGTTGCCTCCCACGAAGTGCCTGATTTAACGTCGCGGCACGACGAAGCATTTGATCATCACTCCTCATTCGCGTACTGGGGATCTTCCAAAGTGATTACCACTCTATCCCCTTTTTGTTCAGCCATTCCAAGGTAATGTTTCAACCTTTGCGCATTTACTGTGAACTTATTTTTCCCATCTTCTGATTCAATCTCGACGGCTCCACTTAAGAACATTTGCACCACTCTGAAGGGTCCTGACGATCAGGACTTTAACTTACCCAGAAACAATCTCAATCTCGAGTTGTATAACAACATTAGATCTCTAGGTTTGAAGTTTCGATCTAGGATGTGCTTATCATGCATTAATTTTATCCATTCTTTGTATAATCTAGCACTCTCAAAAGCCTTGAACCTGAATTCCTCGAGCTCATGTAACCCAGTGACTCTGTTAGTACATGTTATCTCCATGTCTAAGTTCAACTGCCATAATGCCCAAAGTGCTTTATGCTCTAGCTCAACTGGGAGGTGGCATGCCTTGACAAACACTAACTTGTACGGTGACATACCAATTGGGGTTTTGAAGGCTGTGCGGTATGCCCACAATGCATCATCCAACTTCTTTGCCCAATCAGTCCTTGTTGCATTCACTATTTTTGTGAGAACACTTTTAATCTCTCTGTTGGACATTTCAACTTGCCCGCTCGATTGTGGGTGGTACGGGGTGGTCACTTTATGACGAACTCTATACTTTTCCAATAGCCGTGCGAACGCTCTATTGCAAAAAGCGGTTCCGCCATCACTGAGTATAGCTCTCGGGGTACCAAAACGTGTGAAAATGTTCTTCTTTAGAAAGCTTGTTACCCCTTTAGCATCATTGGTCGAGAGAGACACTGCTTTGACCCACTTGGAGACGTAGTAATTTGCTACCAATATGTACTTGTTACCATACGAGCTGAGAAATGGCCCCATGAAGTCAATCCCCCACATGTCAAAAATCTCCACCTCCTGAATTGTGGTCATTGGCATCTCATGTCTACGAGATATATTGCCTATCATTTGGCATTCGTCACAACTTTTAACCCAAGCACGGGCATCTTTGAACAGAGTTGGCTAATATAAGCCTGAATCCAACATCTTAGCTACTGTTTGAATTCCTCCAAAGTGTCCACCATATAGTGAAGCATGGCAAGCCTACAAAACAGAATGCTGATCTTTCTCGGAGATACACTACCGGATCATGTTATCTACACATATTTTAAACAATAGAGGTTCATCCCAATAATAAGACCAAAAATCACGAAAGAAGTTTTTCTTTTGAATTGAGGAGAGTTTATAAGGTACAATACCACTTGCTAAATAATTAGCAATATCAGCATACCATAGTGCCTCCTCCATTGTCATTGCTAGTAATTGTTCATCCAGGAATGTCTCTATTATATCCTCAACCTCTACCTTCTTTTCAGCTCCTTCCAACCTTGACAGGTGATCAGCTACTTAGTTCTCTATCCCTTTCCGGTCACGTATCTCCAGATCGAATTCTTGTAACAAAAGAACCCAGTGAATCAAGCGTGGATTTGACTCCTTCTTTTCAACTAGGTACCTAATTGCTACATGGTTAGTGTAAAAAATAACTTCCGAGCCAATCAAGTATGACCTGAATTTGTCGAACGCAAAAACAACAGCCAACATATCCTTTTCCGTCACGGTGTAATTGAGTTGTGCACCGCTTAGCGTTCTTCTTGCATAGTAAATCGGGTGCATCAGCTTATCCTTTCGCTGCCCCAAGACCGCTCCTATGGCATAGTCACTTACGTCGCACATGAGCTCAAATGGTTGCTCTCAGTTGGGAGCAACAATGATGGGTGCAGTTACCAATCTCTTCTTCAACTCCTCAAATTCCAACCTGCAATCATTAGAAAACACAAAGGGGTGATCCTTTTCAAGGAGTTTGCATAATGGGTTAGCAATTTTGGAGAAATCTTTTATGAATCGCCTATAGAACCCGGTGTGCCCAAGGAAACTTCTCACTGCCTTGACTGAAGTAGGCGGTGGTAGCTTTTCAATCACGTCAACCTTAGCATGGCCAACCTCAATTCCCTTACTAGACACTCGATGCCCCAGGACTATCCCTTCCTGTACCATAAAATGGCACTTTTCCTAGTTTAGCACTAAATTTGTCTCCAAACATCTTTTGAGCACTCTTCTTAAGTTGTGAAGACAGTCCTCGAATGAATCCCCTACCACGGAGAAATCATCCATAAAAACCTCCATAATGTCATCCACCATGTCTGTAAAAATGGCTAACATGCACCATTGAAATGTCGTCGGTGCATTGCAAAGTCCAAAAGGCATTCTTCGAAAGGCAAAGATGCCATACAGACAAGAGAAGGATGTTTTCTCTCTATCTTTGGGGGCTATTGATACGTGATTATACCCCGAATATCCATCCAAGAAACAGAAGTGTGATCGCCCGGCCAGCCTGTCCAATATTTGGTCAATGAATGGCAGGGGGAAGTGGTCCTTCCGGGTGGCTGTGTTCAATTTCCGGTAATCCATGCAAATCCGCCATCCCGTGACTATACGAGTTGAGATCAACTAATTGTTCTCATTTTTACAACAGTCATTCCCCCATTTTTCGGCACATACTGGAAAGGGCCGACCCAATTGCTATCAGAGATGGGGAAGATGATTCCCACATCTAACCACTTGATCACTTCCTTCTTCACTACCTCTTTCATGTTCGGGTTCAGCCTTCGTTGATGTTCTTTGGAAGGTTTGTGCCCTTCTTCCAAGAGAATCTTGTGCATACAGAAGGCTGGGCTGATACCCTTTATGTCTACCATAGTCCAGCCGATGTTAGCCTTACTTTCCTACAGTACCTGTAAGAGCTGTTCTACTTGCACATCTAGTAAACCAAATGATATAATGACAGGCAAAATAGAATCAGGGCCTAAGAAAACATACCTGAGGTGAGCTGGGAGTGGCTTCAGCTCCAGCTTTGGTGGTTCCTCTACTGATGGCTTTGCTGGAGGTGTAGCTCTTTTTTCTAACTCAAGGGATTCGAACTGAGGTTCCCTTTTCCAAAATCCTTGGCCTTCAAGTGCCATGACCCACTCAGCTAACCCTTCACCACCCATCTCTTCTAAATTTATCAAGCATGCCTCCAATGGATCTTTAGCAGTCAGGGTCACATCATCTTCTTGAAGGATCACATCCACTACCTCCACTAGGGAGCAATTAGCATATTCACTGGATCTCCTCATGGATTACTGAACATTGAATATGACTTTTCATCGTTCAGTCTCTTTAGTCTCACAATCGATCAGTGCTCTCCCAGTGGCCAAAAATGGCCTACCTAAAATGATAGGTATCTCCTCATCTACCTGACAATCCAGAATAACAAAGTCTGCAGGGAACACGAACTTCCCCACTTGCACTAACACATCATCAAGAATCCCAGTTGGCCTTTTCACCGTGCGGTCAGCCTGCTACAGCAGCATCGAAGTCGGTCTAGCTCTGTCAATGCCCAGTTTGGTGTATACAGCAAGAGGCATAAAATTTATGTTGGATCCCAAATAACATAATGCCTTTGCAAAGGCATAACTCCTAATTGTGCATGGAATAGTGAAGCTACCTGGATCAGACATCTTTTGAGCCGTCGGTCTTGTCACTACTGTGCTGCAGGTCTGTGTCAGAGTCAATGTGGATAGGTCTTGAAAATCAAACTTTCGTGACATTAGGTCCTTCATGTCACGACCCGGATTTTCCACCCTCAGGAGTCGTGATGGCGCCTACTAATGAGAGCTAGGCAACCCAACTCTTAGCTACCTTTTTCATTAACTGCATTACTTCTTTTAACGATTAGCAGTAATATCATGAAAATGACGGAATAAAGTAAATAAGCAAAAGTCTTAAATTAAAGACACTGAACAATAATGCAGAAAATCGACATAACCTCTACCCAAGGACTGGTGTCACATACTCACGAACTACTAAGAAAGTACGAACTATTTTTCTCGAATACATGAGATAACAAACTATAGTAAAAGATAGAGGAGACGACAGGCCTGCGGATGCCTGCAAGGCTACCTCGGTGTCTCACTGGACTGAAGGCTAACTCCCACGATACTGATGTTGTCCAATGCCTGGATCTGTGCAAAAGAGCACAGAGTGTAGTATCAACACAATCGACCCCATGTGCTGGTAAGTGCCTAGCCTAACCCCGACAAAGTAGGGACGAGGCTAGACCGGACCACCACATAAACCTATGCAGTTATATATATACATATACAGCGGAATCGAGATATAGAGATTAACCAGTCAATATGGGAGGGGGAGCATGCTGTGGGGAAAAATAACAAGTCTGAATAAAAATAATCAAATAATGAAGAAAAATAGCCTAGCTAGACATAAATAAGGAATCAGAAATCAATAAGTGAACGACATCACCCTTCGTGTATTTACTCTCATCCTCACCAAGCAAATAATAATAAAAATGTGCATGGCATCACCCTTCGTGCTTTTACTCTCATCCTCACCAAGCAATAATATAATAATAATGTGCACAACATTACCCTTCATGCTTTTACTCTCTTTCCTCACATATAATCAATAGAAATGGCACGGAATGGTACATCGTGCGGCACGGCATCACCCTTCGTGCTTTAATCTCTTTCCTCACAATAAGAAAACAATGCACGACATCACCCTTCGTGCTTTACACTCTTTTCTCACAATAAACAAACAATGCACGGCATCACCCTTCATGCTTTAACACTCTTCCTCACCCAAACAACAATCACAAACAAGGGCAAGGGAATAAACAAAACAAAATAATAATAGAAATCCCTGTAAGGGAACACAATTGAAATAATTAAATCCCGGCAAGGGCACAACATCAATAATCTCAACATCCCGGCAAGGGAAAATAATCAATAAACAACAATATCCCCGCAAGGGGACATTTTAAATACTCTTTCTCTTTCTTTCACTTTTATTCCTTATCTCACTTTACCACTTGAGCCAATGCTCCAAAGGTTTCAACCATTTCATATACGTTTACAATTGTAATATAACTTGAGCCAATGCTCCTCGTTGTTCATAGGTCACAATTTTCTTTCACAAACTTTTCTCAACAAATAGGAATCATCACCAAGGCAAGAGAAATAAAACGAAATCAAGATATTCACAATTTAAAGACTCACAGTCATGCTAGATACCAACATATAGATACTCGTCACCATGCGTATACGTCGTACTCAACAAGAAGCAACTAGCAAATAGGACTCAACTACTAGTCCTTAAAGCTAGGGTTAGACCAAACACTTACCTCAATGCCTTAAATACAACTGAAGCCTCAATACCCCGTGATTCCACCTCCAATTCGCTCATATCTAATCACAAATTACTTAATTACATTAATACATGCTAAATGAATCAAGACCAATGCATAAAAATGAGTTTTCCATAGTTTTACCCAAAAGGTCAAAAATTCCCCCAGGCCCACGTGGTCAAAACTCGAGGTTCGAACCAAAACCCAATTACCCATTCCCCCACGAATCCAAATATATGATTTATTTTGAAATCGGATCTCAAATTGAGGTCCAACTCCCCAATTTTTTTTTAAAAAAACCTAGGTTCTACCCAAAGCACCCAATTTCCCCATGAAAATCTTTGATTTGAAGTTGAAATCACGTTAAAGGATGTTAAGGTGTGAAGAAAATCACTTACCAATCATTTTTTGAGAGAAATGTTGTTTGGAAAAGCGCCTCTTATGTTTTGGGGTTTTGAAAAGTGAAAAATAACTAAAATTTCCGTGTATTTATACCCCTCTCAAACTCCCTGTGCGGACCGCACAAAAAGTACCGCGGCCACACAGGCCTCCCTGAAGACCTGCAGATCATAGCCCCGTACGGACCGCACAAAGCCGACCGCGACCGCACAGCATCCACCGCGGACCACTCAAAGGCGACCGCAGTCGCGCTGGCCCCTCTGCGGCCGCACGCGATTTCTCGTGGACCGTACAAGAGGGTTCAGAGACCTGCAACATTTCCTGAACCTGCAACATCTGATCTTTTTAAGCCTAAGGCATCCCGGAACCTACTCAAAACTCACCCGAGCCCTCAAAACTCTAATCCAGGTGTACAGACAACCTCAAAAACATCTTACAAATATATTCGTGTAATCAAATCACCAAAATAACATCATGAATATCGATTTAAACCTCAAGATCAATAAAATTTCAAAAATCTCCTTTATATATCAAATTCTCGCTTAGGGTCCGGATCACGTCAAACGACGTCCGTTTTAACCAAATTTCATGGGAATGACTCAAATCACATATAAGATCTGTACCGGGCGCCGGAACCAAAATACGGGCCCGATACCATTACTTTCAAATCAGATTTCATTTCAATTTTCCTTAGACATTTTCAGAAAATAATTTCACTTAAAAATTCATATCTCGGGCTTGGGACCTCGGAATTCAATTCCGGGCATACGCCCAAGTTCCATATTTTCCTACGGACCCTCCGAGACCGTCAAATTACGGGTCCGGGTCTGTTTACCTAAAATATTGACTAAAGTCAAATTTATTCATTTTAATATCAAAACTTAGCATTTTTCACAAAATTTCATATTTAAGCTTTCCAGCTATGCGCTCGGACTATGCATGCAAATCGAGGTGACTCTAAATAAGGTTTTTAAGGCCTCGAAAGCATAGAATTACTTTAAAACAGGTGATGACCCAAAGGGATCATCACATTCTCTACCTCTAAAACAACCATTTGTCCTCGAACGAATAGAAGAAAGAAGTACCTGAGTCGGGGAAAAGATGAGGATAACGGCTCCGCATATCGGACTCAGACTCCCAGGTCGATTCCTTAGGAGGCTGACCTCTCCACTGAACACGAACCAAAGGGAAACTCTTCGACCTCAACTGACGAACCTGCCGGTCTAGAATAGCCACCGGCTCCTCCTCATAAGACAGATTCTTGTCCAACTAGATAGTGTTGAAATCTAACACGTGGGTTGGGTCGCTGTGATACCTCCAAAGCATGGACACATGAAACACTAGATGTACCGCTGATAAGCACGGCGGCAAGGCAAGTCTATAAGCCACCTCTCTCACTCGATCAAGAATCTCAAACAGACCAATGAACCTAGGGCTAAGCTTTCCCTTCTTCCCAAATCTCATCACGCCTTTCATAGGCGACACTCGGAGCAATACCCGCTCACCAACGATAAAAGCCATATCTCGAACCTTGTGGTCTGCATAGCATTTTTCCTGGACTAAGCTGAATGAAGCCTATCTTGAATGATCCTTACCTTGTCCAAGGCCTCCTGAACCAAATCCGTAGCCAACAACCGAGCCTCTCCCGGCTTAAACCATCCAACTGGAGACCGACACCGCTTACCATATAAAGCCTCATAAGGAGCCATCTGGATGCTCGACTGGTAGCTGTTGTTGTAGGAAAACTCTGCTAAAGGCAAGAATTGATCCCACAAACCTCTAAAGTCAATAACACAAGCTCGGAGCATATCCTCTAAGATCTGAATAGTCCGCTCGGACTGATCGTCCGTCTGGGGATGAAATGTTGTGCTCAACTCAACCCGTGTGCCCAACTCTCACTGAACTGCCCTCAAGAAGCGCGAGGTAAACTGCGTACCCTGGTCTGAAATGATAGATACGGGCACACCATGAAGGCGAACAATCTCCCGAATATAGTTCTCACCCAACCTCTCAGAAGAATAGGAGACTGCCACAGGGATGAAATGTGCTGACTTGGTCAGCCTATCAACAATGACCCATATCGCATCGAACTTCTTCCGAGTCAGCGGGAGTCCAGTAACAAAATCCATAGTAATCCGCTCCCACTTCCACTTGGGAAGCTCAATCCTTTGAAATACACCACCAGGCCTCTGATGCTCATACTTAACCTGCTAATAACTCAAACAACGAGCCACATATGCTACTATATCCTTCTTTATTCTACGCCACCAATAATGTTGCCGCAAATCCTGATAAATCTTCGCGGCGCCCGGATGAATAAAGTACCGGGAGATATGGGCCTCATCCAAAATCAACTCTCGGAGCCCATCCACATTAGGCACACGTACTCGACCTTGCAATCTCAAGACTCCATCGGCATCTAATGTAACATGCCTGGCACCTCCGCGTTGCACCGTGTCTCTAAGGACACACAAATGGGGATCATCATACTGCCGATCACGGATACGCTCCAATAATGAAGAACAAGCAACCGTGCAAGCTAACACACGACTGGGCTCAGAAATGTCCAGCCTCATGAATTGATTGGCTAAAGCCTGAACATCCAAAGCAAGCAGTCTCTCACCGACTAGAATATAAGCAAGACTGCCCATACTAGCTAACTTTCTACTCAATGCATCGGCCACCATGTTGGCCTTCCCCAGATGATATAGAATGGTGATGCCATAATCCTTCAACAACTCCAACCACCTCCTCGGTCTCAAGTTCAACTCCTTTTGCTTGAACAAATACTGAAGACTCTTGTGATCCGTGAACACCTCGCATGCCACGCCATACAGATAATGCCTCCAAATATTCAATGCATGAACTATGGCTGCCAACTCCAAGTCATGAACCAGATAGTTCTTCTCATGAATCTTCAACTGCCTCAAAGCATAAGCAATGACCTTGCCATCCTGCATCAACACTGCTTCAAGCCCAACATGGGAAGCATCACAATAGACTATATAAGGCCCTGAACCTGTGGGCAAAACTAATATCGGTCCGTAGTCAAAGCTGTCTTGAGCTTCTTAAAGCTTTCCTCACACTCATCCGACCATCTGAACTGGGCACCCTTCAGGGTCAATCTGGTCATCGGGGCTGCAATGGATGAAAACCCCTCCATGAACCATCGATAGTAGCCTGCCAACCCCAAGAAACTCTGAATCTCTGTAGCTGATACTGGTCTAGGCTAGTTCTTGACTGCCTCTATCTTCTTTGGATCCACCTGAATGCCCTCTGCTGATACAACATGACCCAGAAATGCAACTGAACTCATCCAGAACTCACACTTAGAGAACTTGGCATATAACTTACTATCCCTCAGAGTCTAAAGAACCACTCTACGGTACTGCTCGTGCTCCTCCTGGATACGGGAATATATCAATATATCATTAATGAAAACTATCACGAATGAGTCCAAATAAGGCTTGAACACTCGGTTCATCAAGTCCATGAATGCTGCTGGGGCATTTGTCAACCCGAATGACATAACCAAGAACTCATAATGCCCATACCGAGTGCAAAAAACTGTCTTAGGGACATTGGATGCCTTAATCCTCAACTGATGGTAGCTAGATCGCAAGTCAATCTTGGAAAATACCTTGGCACCCTGAAGCTGGTTGAACAAATCATCAATCCTCGGCAGTAGATACTTATTGTTGATCGTTACCTTGTTCAATTGCCAGTAATCAATACACATTCGCATTGACCCATCCTTCTTCTTGACAAATAACACCGGCGCACCCTAAGGTGAGATACTAGGTCTAATGAAACCCTTCTCAAGCAAATCCTGCAACTGTTCCTTTAGCTCTTCAACTCCGGCGGGGCCATACAATATGGCAGGATAGAAATGGGCTGAGTGCCCAAAACCAGATCAATACAGAAATCAATATCCCTGTCGGGTGGCATACCTGGCAGGTCTGAAGGAAAAATATTAGGAAACTCACAAACAATAGGCACAGAATCGATAGAGGGAATCTCAGCACTGGAATCCCGAACATAGGCTAAATAGCCAAACACCCCTTCTCTACCATACGTCGAGCCTTCACATATGATATAATATTGCGGGTAGAATGACCAGGAGTCCTTTTCCACTCTAAACGAGGCATACCCGGTAAAGCTAAGGTCACAGTCTTGGCATAACAATCCAAGATAGCATGATAGGGTGATAACCAGTCAATCCCTAATATAATATCAAAGTCAACTATATCTAAAAGCAAAAAATCTACACGAGTCTCCAGATCCCCAATCACCACAACACAGGAATGATGGACTTGATCGACCACGATTGAATCACCCACCGGCATAGACACATAAATATGAATACCCAATGCATTACTAGTCATGACCAAATACAGGGTAAAATAGGATGACACATATAAATACGTAGACCCGGATCAAACAACACTTAAGCTTCTCTATCACAAACCAGAACCATACCTGTAATGACCGCATCTGAAGCCTCTGCCTTGGGCCTATCCTGAAGAGCATAACATCGGGGATAGGCCTTACCACTCTGATCTACCTCTCTAGGACAGCCTGCTGCTGGCTGGCCTCCACCTCTGGCGGTTTGAGCTCCACCTCTATGACCTCTACCTCCACCTCTGGCACCTCTACCCCCACCTCTAGCTGGCTGGGCGGGTTGTGGAACACCTGATGCCTGAACCATGGCACGAGAACCCTGGTGCTGAGAACTGATCGGTGCTTAAGGGAAAAATCTGGCAATATGACCCGTGTCATCACAAGTGTAACAGGTCCTCGGCTACTGAGTCTTCTAGCCTTGTCGACCTGAATGACCACCACGAGGACTCTAAAGTGGCGGTGCACTGATAGGAGCTGGCGGTGCACTGAATGGCTGCTGATCAGAATAGTGCGCGTGGCTACCTGAGGCACCGTAAGAAACCTGGAGAGCTGACCGGAAAGGCTTAGAAGGCTGACCCCTATCATACGAATCTCTGCCTCCATACGAGGCACCACTGAATCGGCTTTACTGAGGGGGTCTCTTGTCTGCTCTTTGAACACCCTCTTGTGACAATACCATCTCAACCCTCCTTGCCACATTGGTCACCTCCTGAAAGGATATCTCGCTCCCAGCCTCTCTAGCCATCTGGAGGCGAATAGGCTGAATGAGTCCATCAATAAACCGTCTCACTATCTCCCTCTCAGTGGGAAGTATAACAATAGAATGGCGGGCCAACTCAATAAACCTGGTTTCGTACTCGGTGACTGTCATGGATCCCTGATGGAGACGCTCGAACTGCCTCCGATAGGCCTCTCGCTATGTAATAGGGAGAAACTTCTCCAGAAATACATGCGTGAACTGCTCTCATGTCAAGGCCGGAGATCCTGCTGGCCTAGCTAAACAATAATCCCTCCATAAGTCTTGGCAGATCCAGACAACCGAAATGTAGCGAAATCAACCCCATTGGTCTCAACAATACCCATGTTCCGAAGAACCTCGTGGCAGTTGTCCGAATAATCCTGAGGATCCTTGGTAGATGCACCGCTGAAGGTAGTAGTGAAAAGCTTGGTGAACCTATCCAACCACCATAAAGCATCGGCAGACATAGCGGCCCCATCACCGGCCTGGGCTACCATACCCGGCTAAGCTGCTCCAGCTGGCTGAACTACTGGAGTCTGAACCTGGGGAGCTACCTACTCCGGAGTACGAGTAGCAGGAGTCTGGGCCTCTCCTCCAGCCTGAGAGACGGTTGGTGCTACAGGAAGCAAACCTGCTCGGGTAACACTCCCTATGTGACCCACCAATCGGACCAAAGCGTCCTGAAGAACTGGGATAGCAATAAACCCCTCTGGGACCTGAGCTGGGCCCACCAGAACTTCTGGGGCTGGGGCTGGGGCTGGGGCTGGAACCTCCTCGTCAAAATCAACCTGAGGCTCCGCCACTGGTGCTGCTGCTTGGGGCTGAGCTCTTCCCCTACCTCGGCCTCTAGCACGGCCTCAGCCTCGGCCTCTACTCCTAGAGGGAGCTGCCTGGGGCTCGGACTGCTTATCAGAAGATGAGGAAGCATGTGTTCTCACCATCTGCGAAAGAACATAGTAGAAATTCAATTAGCGTTGAGAAACTAAACCGCACGACAAGAAAGAACAAATGTGAAAATTTTCCTAACTCGGTAGCCTCTGGGGGATAAATACAGACGTCTCCGTACCAATCCCTCAGACTCTACTAACTTGTTCGTGAGTTGTGAGACTCTTGTAACCTAGAGCTCTGATACCAACTTGTCACGACCCAGATTTCCAACCCTCAGGAGTCATGATGGCGCCTACTAATGCGAGCTAGGCAAGCCAACCCTTAGCTACCTTTTTCATAAACTGCATTACTTCTTTTAACGATTAGCAGTAATATCATGAAAACAACGGAATAAAGTAAATAAGCGGAAGTTTTAAATTAAAGAATATGAACAATAATGCATAAAATCGACATAACCTCTACCCAAGAACTGGTGTCACATACTCACGAACCACTAACGGTACTAAATACAACCGTTTGAAAGAAAGTACGAACTGTTTGTCTCGAATACATGAGATAACAAACTAAAATAAAAGATAGAGGAGACACCGGGCCTGCGGACGCCTGCAAGGCTACCTCGGTGTCTCGCTGGACTGAAGGCTAACTCCCACGCTACTGCTGTTGTCCAATGCCTGGATCTGTGCAAAAAAGCACAGAGTGTAGTAGCAACACAACCGACCCCATGTGCTGGCAAGTGCCTAGCCTAACCCCGGCGAAGTAGTGACGAGGCTAGATCAGACCACCACATAAACCTGTGCAGTTATATATATACATATACAGCGGAATCGAGATACAGAGATTAACCAGTCAATATGGGAGGGGGATCATGCTGTGGGGAAAAAGAACAACTCCAAATAAAAATTATCAAATAACGAAGAAAAGCAGCATAGCTAGACAACAATACGGTATCAAAAATCAATAAGTTCATGGCATCACCCTTCGTGCTTTTACTCTCATCCTTACCAAGCAAATAATAATAAAAATGTGCACGGCATCGCCCTTTGTGCTTTTCCTCTCATCCTCACCAAGCAATGATATAATAATAATGTGCACTGCATCACCCTTCGTGCTTTTACTCTCTTTCCTCACATATAATCAATAGAAATGGCACGGAATAGTACATCATGCGGCACAACATCACCCTTCATGCTTTAATCTCTTTCCTCACAATAAGCAAACAATGCACGGCATCACCCTTCGTGCCTTACTCTCTTTCCTCACAATAAGCAAATAATGCACGGCATCACCCTTCGTGCTTTACACTCTTTCCTCATAATAAACAAACAATGCACGACATCACCCTTCATGATTTAACACTCTTCCTCACCCAAACAACAATCATAAACAAAGGCAAGGGAATAAACAAAACAAAATAATAATAGAAATCCCGGCAATGGAACACAATTGTAACAATTAAATCCCGACAAGGGCACAACATCAATAATCTCAACGTCCCGGCAAGGGAAAATAATCAATAAACAACAATATCCCAGCAAGTGGACATTTTAAATACTCTTTCTCTTTCTTTCACTTTTATTCCTTATCTTACTTTACCACTTGAGCCAATGCGCCAAAGGGTTCAACCATTTCATATACATTTACAATTGTAATATAACTTGAGCCAATGCTCCTCGTTGTTCATAGGTCACAATTTCTTTTCACAAACTTTTCTCAACAAATAGGAATCATCACCAAGGCAAGAGAAATACAACGAAATCAAGATATTCACAATTTAAAGACTCACGATCATGCCAGACACCAACGTATAGATACTCATCACCATGCATATACGTCATACCCAGCAAGAAGCAATTAGCAAATAAGACTCAACTCCTAGTCCGTAAAGCTAGGGTTAGACCAAACACTTACCTTAATGCCTTGAATACAATTCAAGCCTCAATACCCCACGATTCCACCTCCAATTCGCTCATATATAATCACAAATTACTTAATTACATTAATAAATGCTAAATGAATCAAGCCCAATGCATAAAAATGAGTTTTCCAAAGTTTTACCCAAAAAGGTCAAAAATGCCCCCAGACCCACGTGGTCAAAATCCGAGGTTCGAACCAAAACCCGATTACCCATTCCCTTACGAATCCAACTATATGATTTGTTTTTTAATAGGGTCTCAAATTGAGGTCCAACTCCCCAACTTTATAAATAAAAAAAAACCTAGGTTCTACCCAAAGCACCCAATTTCCCCATGAAAATCTTTGATTTGAAGTTGAAATCACGTTAAAGAATGTTATGGTGTGAAGAAAAAGAGTTAGAAATCACTTACTAATCATTTTTGGAGAGAAAGGTTGTTTGGAAAATCGCCTCTTATGTTTTTGGGGTTTTTGAAAAGTGAAAAATAACTTAAATTTCCGTGTATTTATACCCCTCTGAAACTCCAAGTGCGGACCGCACAAAAAGGACCGCGGCCGCACAGGCCTCCCTGAAGACCTGCAGATCATAGCCCCGTGTGGACCGCACAAAGCCGACCGCGCTGCACCGCATCCATCACAGACCGCTCAAAAGCGATCGCAGCCGCCCAGGCCCCTCTGCGGCCGCACGCAATTTTTCGCGGACCGTGCAAGAGGGTTCAGAGACCTGCAACATTTCCTGAACCTGCAACATCTGATCTTTTTAAGCTAAGGCATCCCGGAACCTACTCGAAACTTACCCGAGACCTCAAAACTCTAATCCAGGTATACACACAACCTCAAAAACATCTTATGAACATATTCGTGTAATCAAATCACCAAAATAACATCATGAACATCGAATTAAACCTCAAGATCAATGAAATTTCTAAAATCTCCTTTAAACATCAAATTCCCACTTAGGGTCCGGATCACGTCAAACCACGTCCGTTTTAACCAAATTTTATAGGAATGACTCAAATCACATATAAGATCTGTACGGGCGCCGAAGCCAAAATACGGGCCTGATACCATTATTTCGAATAAGATTTCATTTCAATTTTCGTTAGACATTTTCAGAAAACAATTTCACTTAAAAATTCATATCTCGGGATTGGGATCTCGGAATTCGATTTCGGGCATACGGCCAAGTCCTATATTTTCCTACGGACCCTCCAGGACCGTGAAATCATAGGTCCGGGTCTGTTTACCCAAAATATTGACCGAAGTCAAATTTATTCATTTTAATATTTAAACTTAGCATTTTTCACAAAATTTCATATTTAAGCTTTTCGGCTATGTGCCTGGACTGCGCAAGCAAATCGAGGTGACACTAAATGAGGTTTTTAAGGCCTCAAAAGCACAGAATTACATAAAAATAGGTGATGACATCTTTGGTTCATCACACTTCATCATCTTCGCATAACTGGGCATCTCCCTCAAGGCATCCATCAAAGGAATATTCAACTGAATTTGACGCAGCATTTCCATGAATTTATTATATTGATCTTCCTTCTTTTGGTTTACCAGTCTCTGAGGGAAGGGTTCAGGTATCACTCTGTGTGCACTACTTGCTGGCTTCTCTCTGTTGGGGTTTTGTGACACAAGAGGTGCCATCTGTTCTGTAGCTTGCTCATTCATCTTAGCCTTACCCTTTTCATCATGACTCTATTCAACTACCACTTCAGTAAGTTCTGTTGGTTCATCTACCTCTAATGGAACTGGAGTGGCTAGCGTACTCTCCTTGATGGCTTATATAATTTCCTGCTCTGTGTCTAAATCTCTCCCATTTCGGAGACTTACTGCCATCAGCTGATTCGGGTTTTGCTCCTTGGGGTTGATATTTGTGTCCACCGGCAAGGTTCCCTGAGGGTGGTTGTTTAAAGCCATAGACAGTTGCCCCAGCTACGTTTCAATGTTCTTTATAGCTGAATCATGCACTGCTATCTTTTCCTGCATTTTACCATTTGTCCCAATGAGTTGCTGAAGCATACCCCTGATCTCCACCATATTGTTATCTTGCTGCTGAGGAGGTGGTTGATATGTTAATTGTTGCTGATTTTGCTGTGGATAGCCCTGTTGTCTCTGATATGGTACTGGCACCATTTGGCCTTGAGGTTACATACCCCCAGGTTGTTGCATGTTTGGTCTATATTGCTGATTTTGTGCCGGTATCCACTGTTGTCCTCCTTGTCTATGACGCCCAAAGTTGTTGACATAATTCATATCTTCTCTTGCCCCTTGATTTTTACCTTCTCCACTCCATGAACACACACATGACTGATTAACACAAGGTGTACACAGTCCTCCATTTGTTGTGTCAACAATGTGCATCTGTTTTGTACCCATCTCATCAATCTTCTTTGTCAATATGATCATCTGAGTCATGAGTGTGGCCATGTTCTCTGCAAGCGAATTATTTGGGTCAAGAGGAACTGAATGCACTATGGGTGCTAGTGTTGTACCTCTAGTCATCCACCCCGAATTCTGTGACATCTTGTCAAGACGGACTTTGTACGGTGAATGTCTTACTCAAAAATGCAATTCCAGCTGAAGCATCCACATTTGCTTTTAGATTGTCAGTTAACCCCATGTAGAACCTCTGGCCGAGCATCTGGTCTGGAATGCCATGGTGAGGACACTTCACTAGTATCCCTTTAAATCTTTCCCAAGTTTCTTACAAGGTCTTAGTCGGCTGCTGCTTGTACTGCAATATTTCATTAATCTGTCTAGCAGTCTTATTGGGCGGGTAGAACTTATTCAGGAACTGCTTGACTAATTCCTCTTAGGTGACAATGGAATTGATAGGGAGCGAATTTAGCCAAGTCTGAGCTTCCCCGGTCACATAGAATAGGAAGAGTAATAGCTTGATAGCTTCTGGGGTCATATTTGGCTGCCTTTGGGTCATACAAATTGATAGAAAAAATTTTCAAGTGTTGCTGAGGGTCTTTAATGTGTGATCCGGAGAAAAATCCTTTATCGAAAATGCAGCATATTATTGGTTATCTGGAAGGTCTCCTCTTGAATTGCAGGCACAGCTATGGCAATAGCCAGGTTATTAGCTGTGGGATGTGCCCAATCATAAAGTGCAGCTTCTGGCACAAGAGGTGCCACTACTCTGACGTTAGGGATCGCTGGGCGATCCCTGACATTTTCGTTGACATTTTCTGCATTACCCATGTCAAATTCGAGCTGGTGTGGTTGTTGTGATTGTTGGATTCTCTTGTTGGCATGGTACAATGCCCTGAATGTTTTCTCGGGGTCTAAGAGTCCTTCTAGCAGTTCTCCAGTCCTCGAAGAATTTCTAGGCAAACACTTGAATTCCACAAGAGTTCAAACGTGAGAATTTCAATGAAAAGATTGTTTAACACCTTCAAAAACTGATTTAAACTAATAATTCCACCACTACTTCTAAGTTGTAATAAATAACACCGTTAGTTCCGTGGCAGCGGCACCAAAATTTGATCATGCCCAACTATGCCTTCTAAAAGACGAAGAGATCGTTGCAAATATAATCTGCTTTTAAGTCCGAAGTCGAATCCTCGGGGAAGTAAGCTATCTATTACAAATCTTGGCAATGTTATTATCAACTCAACCAATTTCTAGATGCAAGATTTTGATCAATAAAGATTGGTTTCTGTTTAACTACTTCAAATAATATTGAAAACAACAATAAGCTAAAACGAAGATAATTGAGTGGTAAAAAGGTCTGGGGTAGTGATTTCCCCAATTTCTAGTCTAGGTCTTGACTCTTTCGCTATAATATCGCCGTAATACTCTATAAGGATTAATAGCTATGGGTTATCGTAATTATCTCTCGATCAAATACAATAATTTACTTGAGTATTCTCTTGAACTACTCTAGCTAACCATATGTGCAGCTCTAAATTATCCCACCAAAGTTTCGTTATCTCTAAACCCACTTTTAAGTTCAAGTAATGAATCTCTTCAATTACTCAAAAGTGGTGTTGTTCAACAACTTTCTAACCTAATATTCTTTCTCAAGCAATATGAGGTAATTACATATGATTAATCAAGGGCCCATTCAATTAATCACCATACAAAACGTAGTTGAACAATCATATAATAAATCCGGCTCGATTATAACAAGTTGAGTCAAAACTTCAACCAACAATTTGTTCTATCAACCCTAGATAACAGGTTTAGCTACTCACAACAAAATAAGAGAAAACTACTAAATTATTCATAATGTAAAATTGCAAGAAATAAAAGAGAGTGTGTGACGACCCAAAGGGTCATCACCTATTTTCCTCATCTGTTCCGTGCTTCCGAGGCCTTGAAAACCTCATTTTATATTACCTCGATTTGCGTGCGTAGTCCGGACACGTAGTCGAAAAATTTCTGTGTTGAAATATGTGAATTCTGTGAAAAATTTGAAGAATTTTGATATTAATATGATTATAGTTGACTTTGGTCAACATTTTTGGTAAACGGACCCGAGATTGGACGGTCCCGAAAGGTCCGTAGAAAAATATGTGACTCGGGCATATGCCCGAAGTCGAAATCCGAGGTCTAGAACCTGAGCAAAAGAATTTTTCTGTTAAATTGTTTTTCTGAAATTATTAAGGAAAATGAAAATGAAAATTGATTAAAAGACTATGGTATCGGGCTCGTATTTTGGTTC
>MU675493.1:61420-74524 GCA_026770625.1 Nicotiana glauca
TTGGACCATTAGAGTGTGTCAAAGTTGACCATCTAGTCTCTACCCCTTCGGGATTAGGCGGGACACTCACTGAGTACATGTTGATTATGTACTCATACTACACTTCTGTGCATTTTTGTTGCACCGGTATATATACACCTCTAGCAGCTTATTGGGTGTAGCAGCATGGATGACGCTGGGACAAGGTGAGCTGCATCATTGAGGCGATCGCAGCTAGAGTAGTTCCTTCCAATGTACTGTATTTACTTTCCGTCCACTGTATTTCGGGCGGATGTTGTATTTTATTTCTCTTATTAGTAGTCGCTCATGTACTTGTGATACCGGGTTTCTGGGAGGGTTTACAACGGGTTTGTTCTAACTGTTATTATTTAAATTTGAGTTCTAGTGGTGAACTTTTATTTATAAAAATGGAAGGAAAAACCTTAAATTTTCAAAAGTATTAAAAGAGGAATTAATTGATGAGTTAGTAGGCTGGCCTGACAGAGGTGTCCGGCGCCACCACGACCCTTAGTGGATTTTGGGTCGTGACAACATGGTATCAGAGCACTAGGTTCCCGTCGGTCTCACGAGTCATGAGCAAGTCTAGTAGAGTCTCGCAGATCGGTACGGAGACGTCTGTACTTATCCTCGGGAGGATGCAGTACTGTTAGGAGTACTTCCCTTCTTGATTTCCTTATCGTGCGGTTCGATTCTTTTGAGGCGTATGCCTTTGATTCCTTCTCACTCAATCTTACGCGATGCGAGTGCTTGTCATAAATCAAAAATTGAAGGATTGTAATGGCACTACAAATGTGGTGCGAGATGATTTTCCCCAGTATAGTTGATTGGACCATTATAGTCGTATTTTGAAGGGATATTCTATTGTTTAAACTCAGTAACAGAACTTCTATGAGCCTTGAGTCTAGGCACAGGTTGCCATGATACTGATGAGCAATTATTCCGCAGTGTTGTTGTGATAGTGGGACGTATGCCCACGGGTCGGGCAGTGAATGAATTGAAGGGAGGTTTACTCAGTGTCTAATCAAGGGATTCGGTATTTTATTCCCTGCAGGGGAAGTCAAACGAACTGAGGATGATCGGAAGTGGACTGGTGGAAGTGATGAAACATGGTAAACGTGGTGGAGTTCTCCTCTCTATTGGGGTGCTGTCGTCCTAATTCGACGTACCAAGTTTATCGGTGTTATAATCTGCTACAATTCGCCTTTATGGCAGGATATTGTGAACTAGTATTGGAGCTACGACTGTTAGATATCGCATGATGTGGTGGTTTAAGATCGAATCAGAATTTCTAATGTTGACGGATTGATAAAGATGACCTTTGGAAAGGCATAAAGATTAGCAGCTATTGTGGGTCCATGAAGATAGATTCTATTTAAGGCAACAATTGAGTAGTAAAGTATGAGAAAGACATGTGGGAAGTGCCAGGCGTTGTTTAAAACTTCTAGAAGGCCGAGTATGAGGAGCAAGTTCGAGTGGCTAATTAAAGAGATGAGTCCCGCCAAAGTGGGAGAGTGGCGAAGGTTGCATATGGGCTTGGTAGTAGGATGACTATGCGCCTTAAAGCGAGTTTGGATCGAATTGGGGATTTTAATGATTGGTGATTGAAGCCTACAGGTATGATGTGAAGTATGGGCTATGATACGGCAGAAGATTGATATGGCGGAAAGGAGCTGCTTGAAATGGAGGAGGGTGTAGCATAACCCTGAATTGGAAGGATATTGCCGCACATTTAATTGATGTCCGCGAGGGGCGAATAGACTTGAGTGACTGGAAGGTGAGCTCGGACTCAGGATGGGCTATTGGTGTCATGGTGAATGTACCCCGTGCAGCAGCATGGGAAGATAACGGGAGGTGATTCCCCTAGGCGGGTTATTCCCCGTGAGCAGATTAGGGGTCGCGTGGTTAGCAAAGCTTCGGCAAGGAATTATATTGGTTGTTCAACAAAGAGATCGGTCATGTGAATGTGGTTAATGATTCAGAACATGAAATATGGGGATTTACAAGAAGATTTTGAGAAATTGCGGCGGATGATTTCATAAGGTTACGTCAATAAGAGGTAAAAAGGTCGGGCGAACTCAAGGATGGTGAAATGGTAGCTTCAAGCTAAGTGGGAGAGTCCCACCGCCTAAGATTGGGTTACATGGTTAACTACTTGCATGATTTCTGGTTATTTAGCATATTGATGGATTATCTCAACTATAAGAAAAGACCATAAGTGGTAATTCGAGCAAATGAATTGTTGGAGGCATGCGATGGTTGGCCTTATTGGGCTCATGTCCGGACTTAGAAAAAGGTTCAAAATTTATGCCTTGTATAGAAACGGGTTTAAAGGGGAGTGATTCCGCTAAGTGCTTCGTTGAGAGGGTATTAATGTGCTAGAAGATTCATGGGGTTGATTATATTCGGGACCAAGTCAGAGCGGGTGGCTCTTAGTAACGGTCCTAGTGAACTCATGAGGGTAAAGTGTGGTGCCTAATTATGTCGAGCTTGTAGGTACAATCAAAAATCAAGCTTTGTGGCAATTTATGAGAAGAGGCACAGGATGTTTCGGGATATTTGGCTTGTGGCGTAGCATTTGGGTGTTATGAAATAGTTTGTGGGAATTGAGACAGCCTAGTCTCGTGATTCAAGGGCACCCGGGGTGAGTGTAGATGGAGTATGTTGTGTGTTTAATGGAGTTAGTCTTATTTTTAAGGCAATCAAGGAATAATTGGAAGAAGGTAAATTGATTAGCCATAGTTGAATTTGGCATGTTGGAGTCTTTGGTCCGTTCATTCAGTGTGATCAAGTTATGCGTTTGAATTGTGGCGGTACGTATGAGGTTTGTTGGCTGCCGTGATCGATGATTTATCAGGGGCATCCTTCTGTTATGGCTCATTAAGTGAAAGCGAATTCCGGGAAGGCTATGGTGGCTTGGACTACTACTTGTAGATTTGCATATTCCTCGGTTATGGGAATTTACCTGTGTGTAGCTATGGTTCTCCTGAAGTGAGTTAAGTGCAAGGTTCTTATATGATGAAGTGTTGAAGTATTAATGATTTCGGAGATTTCGATGAGAATCATGTTCTATCGTATGTTGGCACGTTGGGTGGAGTGAGTAGCCTGGAAATACGAAGTGAGGATCAAGGTTGCAGTTCAGTGTTGACAAGGATGTCATGGTCCCGGATGAGCAAGGAAAGGCTTGAATGATTAGAGTAAATTGGTATTGTCCTCAGCGTCACCTGAGATCGATGTGTTGTGGAAGAGGTTTTGCATCCTGGTTAAGGATTTTGGATCGCTTTTCAGCGTTAGTGCGTCCGATGGTTTAGATATGCGGACCCATTATTTATTTCGGAAGATTGTGGTAGCGTGCCCCACGAGAAGATTGTATAAGTGTGACATGTAGTCACTTGACTGACTAAAGATTTAAACCAAGTATGAGGATTGTGGTAATATCATTGATTTGAGAATTTATGCCTGAAGGGAACCTTGTTTATTGGGTGATGAACTGAGGAGGTTGCTCCGGTTATGATGGTTATTCTTACGTGAGATGAGGCAAAAAGGGGTTGCTATGGACCTTTGAAAGGTCATTGGCCAAATTGGTGCAATCAGAAATCGACTTGAGGTCGGTGGATTGATTTATTTGTGAACTTGGCTTTATATCAGGCCAGTTGTATTCGTTTCAGAGAGTGTTCCCTATGGAGGAACAGTCGGGGTGTTATGTTTTCATCAGCTATTCCAGATAATGATGTATTGCACCGTATGAGTTGTGAGACGGCTTAATAAATTCCTATGTGTTGAGGTTCCGCATTGCGATGATGTTAGGTGAGCAGGATAGCTCTTGAGATTTAGGTATGGTATCGCACCTCAGTTGTGCTTGAGTTTTGTAGCCTAAAGCGTTATGTGATTTCTCAGGGATGGTATTATGCACTTAGCGTGCTCACGATCGAAATTCGATATTTTTATCGCAATGAGCAGATTTCGCTCGAAGTGCAATCTCCTTATGTGAGATCTATGTGTGAATCGGGTGGCACGCCGCCAGGGCTATGTTATTTAGATCGGGTTGCGCGCCGCAACAGTGTGATATCGAGTCTGGTTTTTCTATGTGTTATTTCCTTGTGTGTTTTGCTTCTTATCTTTTAAAGAAAGTCCGTATTAGTGCGGGGGTTAGGTAATTCCTTCCAGAGTTCGATTTCCATTTGTGTTGTGTTCGGATTGGTGGCCTATTGGCACATTGTGGAGTCATGTGAGACTTTTGATCACATTCAGAGTGGCTTACCGCCTGAGTAGTTCGTACGGGGTAAGATGAGATTGTGGGATTTTGGATCACTGCAATCTGATTATACAAAGTATATTAAGGAGCGAAGATCATTATTTGGTTCAGAATGAGGTAATGTTTCTTGTCAGAAGTATAGACTCGATGGTTGGTTGACTCGGCAGTTGATTATGAATTTCGGCATCTCTTCCGTCATGGCGGTCTGGTAAAGGTTAGAGTAAGACTTGTATATGTCATGGGATGCAATGGGAGCATCAGATTAGTAGGATTTTGACTAAGTTGATCAACAAAAGGGTTATTGTGGCCCTACGAGTGGGAAATTCAAGGTGTGAAATCAACGAAGTTATGAAATCGTGTTTGAGTACAGCGTGTGGTGATTGAAATGGTGATTGTATATTGGAAACAGGCCCGGCATAGGATTCCGGATGTTGGAATCGGGATCTTAGGCTTATTTGCTTGAGTAAAAGGGAATATCTTTTGAATTTATTGAGTTGATGTGCTCAACTGGGTTGTGATGGAATGGGAAGGTGCATGAGGGACTAAACAGTGACTTCGGACCACTCCAGTGTAGTTCTCAGCACGTTCAAGGACGAACGTCTATTTAAGTGGGAGAGAATGTAATGACTCGACCAGTCGTTTCGAGTTCTAGCGCTCCGTTCAGTAGTTGGAGGCCATGAACAGCTTCATTTCAGGTATTATGACTTGTCCGCATGGTCGGAACTTAAATTCAGAAAGATCAGAGTTAAAATTAAGTGAAAATTCTCATTTCAGAAGCTTAAAGTTAAAAGAATGAACTAGGATTGGAATTTTGAGTAAACGACCTCAGAATCAGGATCTGAAGGTTCTAGCAGGTTCGTATGATTATTTCGGACTTGGGCGTATGCCCAGATTGGGTTGTAGATAACCCGGGAGCATTTTGGCGCCTATTATGGAAGTTAGTATTTTAGAAGGAATTTCATAAGTTTGGTTTGAAGTGAATTTTGGTGTTATCGATGTCCGTTTGGAATTCTGAGACTGGGAGTAGCTCCGTATGGTGATTCTGGAGTTGGGAGCGCGATCGGAAGTGAATTCGGAGGTCCGTAGACCATTTTTGAAGCCATTTGGCTAAAGATAGAAATTTGAAGGTTTTTGAGGAATTTGACCGGAGGTTGACTTTTTGATATCGGGGTTCAAATCCAATTCCGGAAGTTGGGGTAGGTCTGTAATGTTAAATATGATTTGTGTGCAAAATTTGAAGTCAATCGGACATGATTTGATGGGTTTAAAAATCGGGAATAGAAGTTGGAAAGTTCAAAGTTCATAAAGCTTGAATCGGGGTGTAATTCGTGATTTTAGTGTCGTTTGATGTAATTTGAAGCCTCGATCGAGTCCGTAATGTGTTTTGGGATTGGTTGGTGTGATTGGTCGGGGTCCCGGGGGCCTCGGTTGGATTCCGGGTGGTTAACAAATCGAAATTGGAGTTTGAAGGGAGCTGAAGGCATCTGGTTGCTGGTATTTTCGCTTCTGTGGTTGGTTGACCACAGAAGCGGAACCGCAGAAGCAAATGGGTGGCCTCAAAAGCGGTTTTTGGACTAAGGCTTGAGGACCGCATATGCGGTCAAGGTTCCGCAGAAGTGGGACCGCATCTGCGGAAGAATGGTCGCAGAAGCTGGAAAGGCCGGCTTGGGGAGGAGCCGCAGAAGCGGCTTTTAGACCGCTTAAGCGGAACCGCTGATGCGGTTTGGTTTCTGCTAAAGCGAAGATGGGCTGGAGCCTAGGGACCGCAAAATCGGATCATTTTCCGCTGAAGCGGGTTTCGCGGAAGCGGGATTTTTCTGCAGAAGAGGAAATCACTGGAGGCAGAATGTCATTTTAAAGTCGGGGATTGGCCATTTCTATCTCATTTCTTCATGGCATGGGCGATTTTTGGGGAGCTTCAAGAGGGGATTTTGTCGTCAATGATTAAGGTAAGTCATCCCTATCACTTTTGAGTGAAATATATCAATTTTATATGGATTTAAGCATGGAAATTAGAGTAAATATTGGGGTTTTGGTTGGAAACCTAGAAAATTATAAATCTTGGATTTTAGCAACGATTTTGAGTATGTAATTAGGAGAAAATTATATATTTGAGTTCCTAAGGTTATGGGTAATCTTTACCTTTGAAAAATTTCGGATTCAGGGCACGTGGGCCCGAGGGCGTTTTGGTCAACCTTTCGTTTGGAGTTAGGATTTGTTATAAATTGGGTTGCGGAGTATAGTTGAGCATATATTAGTGGATTTGTGTGATCGTTGGCCAGTTTTGGTGCATTGTGCGTTGGTTCAAGCCTCCGGAAGGATGTAGAATGCCGGTTGCGAGTCTTCGGAGCGAGGTGAGTCTCCTTTCTAATCTTGTGAGGGGGAATTTACCCCATAGGTGAAGTGAATGATTATGTGCTCCTATTTGTGGGGGCTACGTATGCACGAGGTGACGAGAGTATGTGCGTAGCTACTATTATGCTATTGTCCGGGTAGTTAGGACCCATCAGCATGTTATACTTGAATTAATTATGAACCCATCGATGACTTGAATTGCTTAAACTACCTTTGATTAGTAAACTAATTTAAAAGAGATTAAATATCATTCCTGAATTGTTAAACAGAGAATTGTCTTATTTGGATAATTATTCCCCGATAAAATTTTAATTGGCTTAAATAGAGACTTAAGCTTTGTTTTCTCAGATTATTAAAGAGAATTGGCCTTTCTTGGATAATTTCTCCACGTTGAATTCTTGACTGAATGTCTGTCTGTGTGTGTTTATTTTTGGACTGGGCCGAACGCCTCGACAGATTAATAGATGCATCTATAGGCGCGACGTCGACCCTCGGCAAGTGCACATTTATTTCAGTTGGAGCGGGACCATCGACCTCGGCATGATTTGTGCATGCTTGTATTGCTGCCTGGACTCATTTGAGTTGTTTTATGCCTCACTATGGCTCGAGATCATATTGTTAATAATAACAAGAAATCTAAGGGAATTTCCTATGAAAGAACTATGTGTTTACCTGTTTCCTCTATCTGGATAAAAATTCATGTTAGAAAATAAATCCATTGTTTGATATGTATATTGAGAATAAATAATCGTTGGACCATTAGAGTGTGTCAAAGTTGACCATCTCATCTCTACCCCCTTCGGGATTAGGCGGGACACTCACTGAGTACACGTTGATTATGTACTCATACTACACATCTGTGCATTTTTGTTGCACAGGTATATATACACCTCTAGCAGCTTATTGGGTGTAGCAGCATGGATGACGTTGGGACTAGGTGAGCTGCATCATTGAGGCGATCGCAGCTAGAGTAGTTCCTTCCAATGTACTGTATTTACTTTCCATCCACTGTATTTCGGGCAGATGTTGTATTTTATTTCTCTTATTAGTAGTCACTCATGTATTTGTGACACCGGGTTTCTGGGAGGGTTTACAACGGGTTTTTTCTAACTGTTATTATTTAAATTTGAGTTCTAGTGGTGAACTTTTATTTATAAAAATGGAAGGAAAAACCTTAGATTTTCAAAAATATTAAAAGAGGAATTAATTGATGAGTTAGTTGGCTGGCCTGACAGAGGTGTCCGGCGCCACCACGACCCTTAGTGGATTTTGGGTCGTGACATTTAAAGTCCTTGGCCTGCTTGGCTGCCTCATTCTCACGGGTAGTTACTTTTCTCTTCAGATTGGAGATTGTCCCTTTATAATTCCTTTTCATTTGTTGCACAAACTGTGCCCGCCCTTCTGCATTTTTTGCCAATTGAGCTCGGACTTTTGCTCGATTGGCCTCAGACTTTTCTAGGCCATCTTGACACTCAAGGGCTTTCTTTCTTAGACCGTTTATAAGCCTTTCATCCGCTCGGCTTCTTTCCGGGTTTCTAGCAGCTATTCATCTTCTGGATTTGTGCTTTGAGGGCCTCATTTTCCTGAGTTAGATTTTTCTTTTCACCTTCATTTGCAGCCACCTGGATACTGTTGCCGAACTTGAGGTCCCTAATTTGTCCTTCTAACTTATTTATTTTAGCCCTATAGCTTTCTTCTTTTGCTAACCAGCCCCACTGCTCTTGTGAGTCGTTAGTGAATTGTTGAACATGAGCTCTCTTAGTAGGTCTCTCGGGAATCTAAAACCTTTTTCCGAACCAAATAACGTACGTGGGGTTTGCCTTGCCTCTGGCTAAATCCCGAACCATGGTCTTAGGTTTAAGGAATCTGCATTGATTCCACACCTGGCGAACTCTTCCTTCCAGAAATGCAGCCTTTGGGCCCAATTCTACGACATGTCTACTCAAATCCTCGTCATGGGGAATGGTTTGAAATCTGCCCAGTTGGCACAACACCATGTGAGGAGCATACGGCTGGATGCTCCAGATGCCCATAAGGAGAAGATAACACACTTCAGCTGACATGTATACTGCTTTGGTGATAGGAAGCCATCCGAACGCCCACTTGATTTTATCGGCAATTAAAGAACTCAAGAGTGCAAACCAAGCCTCAGTACCCTCGGGAAAAGCAATACCCACCATTTGTCTTTCAAATTCTTCGATGCATTTCAAACCGGTCATACCATGGTTCATATATCCAATACGGTGGCAGAGATGCTCCTGTATCCACAATTGTAGTAGTAAGTTTCAGCCTTGGAAGAATTTACCCCCTTCCCGACAAATAGTCAAAGCTCGATAAACCTCAGATAAAATCAAGGGAACCAAGGTACCATTAGCTCTCTTGATTGCAACATCAACCATTCCTACAAGGCCTAGTTCTATGTTGCCGTCATCTCGTGGATAGATTACGGTACCCAAGAATGCTTCGGTGCTTTGAAGCCTTTGGGGTTGATGATACAAGAACTAAAAAGTGCAATACCCTTCAGACAAACTCCTATCCTGAACGTCCCGGCTAATAATCAACATGTCGAGAAATTTGTGTGGAGATACCGGTCTTGGTGATACAGGGTAAAGACTTCTAAGGTTTCCACTGAGGCCGGCGTAACCCGCAATTTCCTCTAGCGTAGGTGTGAGCTCGAAGTCAAAAAAGCGGAACACATTGCGAGTCGGATCCCAAAAAGGTATCAGGGCTTCAATTACGTCCAATCTTGGCTTGATGTTCAAAAGTTTGATAAGGCCACTCAAAACTTTGACCACAGTTTCTCTATTGTCTTTCCCTAAATCGTTCCACCACATGTGGAGCTATAAGGGGATCTCTTTAAGAGCTGAAAAAGGTTCATTTTCATATGTGCTCATCCTGCACATTTATTAGGGTGATTTTATTTAGGAGAAAAATCAAGACTTATTTTGACTCAAAAATTTATTACTATTTTCAAAAAAATTCATAAAAATATCCGGCTTTGCCAATACGGCCTTTCAGCTCTTCGAGGTAGAAGATTTTAAGGTTGTGTTTGCTAACCGGCCAAAAACCTTGAAAAATGACCAAAGGTGGTTGTTCTTGTAAAAACAGCCTTCCAGCGCCCTTTTGGGGACATTCGGCTATTTTTAGACAAGAATGGCATCACCCTGCTTATTTACAATAAAAATAAAAATTTTGTTCTTTTTGGGCCATTTTTGCAAAAGGGAAGTTGGATCCGATGGGGGTTGCCTACGTATCCCACATCCGGTGAGAATTAAACTGGCGTAGTTCGGGTAGATTTGACAAAAATAAAAACCAACTATTTTTCAAAAGGAAAACAGAAAATTTTGTCAGAAATTTGGTAGAGTTTCAGTATATTTTGGATACTGATTTTTCAAAACAAGTAACTATCTCTCTGAGCCCTCACATTGGTTTTTCTTTTCCAACTTTCCTCTAATTATTCAAAAGCCGGTCAACATGCAAACCGAAACAAATAAATGCACAAGTAGCAAGCAGGATGCATCACGATGGTCTTTTCATTTCAGGTACGCCTGTCCTAGACAAACCTAAACTCTGTGTTGAGTCTCAAAAGTCTAATGCACGTAATGCAAACAAGAGTTCCTACTAGGGATCCGTCTTGAGGTTTTTTATACTAGGTTTAAAACCTGGGGTTATAGTTCTAGACCTCGCTTACCCGAGCGGACAGCTCGAGCCGAGAGGGGGCAGCATACCGGGAATACAGAAGCTTCACCAGCTTTGCAACTTGTTCGAACCTCGTTCTAAAATGGGATACGACTTTATACAGAAGAGAAGTCACACGAAGTGTACCCTTCTCAAATGATTTAGAAGACTCAGAGAGAGGAGGGATTCGTAACCATTTATATACAGTTCACCAATAACAATGCAGTGAAAAGCAACATTTAGCACATTAGGCTCAATCATGTAAATAAAATCAGATAATAATTAAAGCCAAATATAACAATTCATCTAAGCTCGAATTCTTGAACCCTGAACCAGAAGTTCTAGGTTCGTGTCCCCAGCAGAGTCGCCAGAGCTGTTTCACCTCCTTTTTCCTACCCTCGGAAGGGCATAAGGGAGTTTTTTCAATTAAAGGACAATCGAAACATGATTATTAATTAACATTCAGAGTCGCCACTTGGGATAATTTATGGTGTTCCAAGTCACCGGTTCAAATCCAAAATCGAGGAAAAGATTCACTACCAGAAAATGGGCCTACGACTACGGTTTTTTGGCAACAGTTCACAAACCGTTGCTATAGATGGGTATAGTAACGGTTTAACCGTTACAATAGCATTTGGGGAGGTATCAGTGCCCTTTAGCTATCAACCGTTGCAATTTGTAACAGAACCGTTGCCATAGAATATTTTTCCGCAACAGATCTATAAACCGTTCCATTATACTTATTTATTGGAACGGTTCAGGAGAAATATTTTTTATTGGATCGGTTTTAATTCTCCATTTTACCGCGTGAAATTTCCTAAACTCGCCAAATCAACCCTTATTTTTTTTATATTTTTAATTTATTTTAATAATGAAAATATAAATTAAAGTTAAAATACTTTTTCCCCTTTTTCCCAGTAATTAAACCCGCGCCCCACCTTTAGTATCTCTTCGATACATTCCAAAGTCCAAAAGAAGTAAACCTTCATCTCAGTATCTCTTCGATTCATTCCTCCAAAGACCAAAGTCTTGATTCAACTCCAAAATCAATCCTTATAGCCGATTAATTTCAAGCTCTTGTTGTGCTTCCCCAAATTCCAAAATCAATTTTATGCTCGAATCGAAGAAGCTGTCGAAACGAATTGGAGATAACTCTTTATAGATTCATCCAGTAAGTTTTGTTATCTAATTTGGGTTTTTTCCTTTAATCATTCATTTTTCTTCAATTTTACATCTCCTTATAACCAACAGTAAATTCTTCAATTTTAGGTTGATTCTCAGTTTCCATGCCGTGCTTATTATGGCTCGCTATACTTTATTAAAATATGACTCACAAATGTTTGATGAAATACCTGAATGAAATATTTTTTCCCCTGGTTTTGAATAATCTATCGAATTGTGTCAAAGCATTTGGAAAATCATAATATAGGCTGCTTTAGTCTTGGATCATCCATTTCAACGAGATAAGAAGTCTTTTGATGGTAAGGAGGAGCATAGATCTGCCCCTGCTCCATTGTCGGGTGAAGAAGTGTTTGAAGAGCTGCTTGAATTCAACAATATCTTTGAAAAGAGAGCTAAAAAAAGGTCTCAGAGTGATAAGGGTCCGTGGAAAAAGAGATCCATTTTTTTTGAATTGCCATATTGGGTGCATAACAAATTGAGGTACAATCTTGATGTGATGCACATCGAGAAAAATATATGTGATAGTTTGCTTGGGACTTTATTAGAAATAGATGAAAAATCAAAGGATCATGAAAAATCTCGCTATGACTTACAAGAAATGGGTATACGAAAGGAGCTGCAACCAAGAATAAATAATGATGGAACTATAAGTTTGGCTAAATCTTGTTTCTACATGGAACCAAATCAGAAAAGTTTATTTTGTACTGTCATGAAAATTACTAAATTACCAAAAGGGCGTGCTTCAAATATTTCAGAACGCGTGCAAGTGAAGGAGATGAAAATATCAGGGTACAAGAGTCATGACACCCATTTTATAATGCATTACTTGCTCCAGGTTGCTGTTAGAAAAGTATTGCCCAAGAATGTTTCATTGGCCTTGATTAGGTTGGGAAATATCTTTAGAGCTATATGTAGTAAGGTCATAAGGCGAAGAGATCTTGAAATAATGCAGTCTGAAATTTTTGAAATAACATTTGAGCTTGAAAAGATTTTCCATCCAACATTTTTTGACATAATGTCACATTTGCCTATTCATTTGGTAGATGAAATTAAGCTTGGGGGTCCGGCTCATCTTCGTTGGATGTACCCCATTGAGAGGAACCTATGTAAGTACAAGGCCTTTGTACGTAATCGATCTGCTCCAGAAGCGTCAATAGCAGAGGGGTTTTTGGCCGATGAGTGCTTGACTTTTTGTTCGAGATATCTACATGATGGCGTGAAGACAAAATTTAGTAGGTACCAAACTGTGGATGATGAGTGCTCTCAAAACTTGTCACCTATATTCGCTAATACAGGCCATCCAATTGGAAGTAAGAAAAACAATACTTTTCTTATAGATTCGCAGTTATGCTTTGAAGCACATCGATATGCTCTGTTCAATACTGGAGATGAACAAATGGAAAAATTTATCGAGTAAGATAAATTATATTAATATTTATTTATTTTTATATAATTTTTTCTTTATTATATAATTAAACTGGAAATGATCTTGATTGCAGGGAACATAAGAATTTAATTGTTAATCATAGTAGATCAAATGCATGGGTAAGAGCGAGGGATCATAGTCGGGAATTCAGCAATTGGTTTAAAGAAAAAGTTAAAAATATTGTATTGCCAGATTATTTAAGATGGCTAGC
>MU675493.1:76007-86758 GCA_026770625.1 Nicotiana glauca
ATGGAGCGATTAAGGATATCATTGAGATTGATTATTGGGGTTCTTTTAGTGTTGTATTGTTTAGATGTGATTGGTTTCGTAATGAAATAGATGATTATGGGTTAACTCGGGTGTACTTCAATAGATTATGTAGTACAGATGATCCTTTTGTGTTGGCATCACAAGTTTATCAAGTTTTTTATGCGGAGGATCCAATTGAGAAAGATGTTTATTATGCAAGGAGTAAAGTACCTGTTGATTTGTATGATCTGGAGGAAGAGAATTGTCCTAATATTGGAGACACATTTTGGCGGGAACCTAATAATGATATTGGTTCCTCATCTAGATTGCTTGATGATGACATTAGATGGTCAAGAGAAGATGTACCAGTTGATATCATTGATATTCCATCTCATACACAAAATTCACATGATACAATTGTGGAAACATCGGAGGAGGAGGATGGGTTTGATGATACTGATTGGGACTGGATGGAAGTAGATGATTAAATAACAAAATTATGAAATTCTTTTAAGTTAATTCTTTTTTGAGTGAGTGATAATGGCTTTTTTGTTTATAAATATTTTATGATTATCTTTATTTACATCCTTTAGAAAATTATTCTGACATGCTTCAATTTTTCAGGATTTGAGAGAGATTTCGGATACTTTTGTCCGGTTGTTGAGGCCCGTCCCTTCTCCCACGTCCTCTTTGGTTTAGTTGGTAATTTCTATCCTCCATGTACTGTATGTATATCTGCTTGTGTTTGTAAACCTGAGAGATGGAAATGTGTTTATTCACATTGGAAATGTAGTGAAATGCATGCCACAGTCTAATTAGTACAAGAGGTATAATTTAAGATACTCATACTCCTATAAAATCAATAAACTCTAGGAATTCTGATATAATGGCAAGAGAGATGGCGCTTCTATACGCCATATAGAGCTATAGCTATTTCCCTGTAATTCTGATAGTGTCTTCTTCCTTTAGTCATATAACAGAAGTTGATATTTTAATTTGGACGCAATCTTCCTACATAATATGTGGTTGAATGCTTTTATATATCAATCATGTCAAGGCATATCAAAGTTTACCTTCTGTAAAAAGTGATTTTTCCTCTATTTGACCAGTTTTTCCTCTAAAATCTGACAAGCACATCCATCACCAAGTTGTATCAGGTTAATATGACCTCAGAGCTGATTGTTTCTGAATTAATAGTTGTTACCTTGTGAAGAAGCAAGATATTAACACCTCTAAGATTGTAATTGTTTCTGTATCAATGTGTATTTGTATGACCATCGGCAAGATACTGTTGTCATGTTTATTTTCTCTACATGTAGGAAAGGCATTCCAAGAAGTGGGAATTTTATTAGATCTATCTGTTTGATTCACATGAAATATACATTCTTCGAGCAGATTTTAGTTAGAAATGATATACTATGTTTGCTGCTTTTGCTAACCTATTTTGTGTTTACTTTTCAGAATCTGAAAAATATTTGAATAGTCATGAAACAAGAAGGGTGCTCAAGCAAAAATAAGAAAATATCCAACCGCATTCCAGCTGGATCACTTGCATCTTTGCGAAATCAAAGGGTTTCATCGTTGACAACAAAAAGAACCTTCCAAGCTACAAGATCAAATGAAATTGAAGAACGACAATCAGAAGGTGGATTACCTTCATCTTTGCGAAACCAAAAGGTTTCGTCATTGACAACAAAAACAGCATTGAAAGCTCTATGGTCAAATGCAAATGAAGAACGACAATCCGAAGGTGGATCTCAATTGCAAGAACAAGTGCATCAAGTGCCACAGAATCGCACCTCTTCAGCAACACAAGGAGTATATGAACAACTGCAACAACGGAATATGGATTTCACAACTCCTACATCACAGGGAGTACATGAACGATCTGATGATTCTACCACTCATGAAGCAGTTGAAAAATTTGAGGAACAAGGCAAATATATATAAATTTTAATGATAAACTTAACTAAAAATAGTGATTAATTATTATCTTTGTTTTGTACTATTGCAGGCCCCTCTTCGCCAAAAAGAAAAAGAGGTCGTACTCAAATGCCAAGGGTTCATGGTAGAAAGGAGCATAAAATAATCACTCTAAATGAGTATAATCAACCCGTTGGTCCTACTAAAGAGGTTGTAAAAGAGTTGGGTAGCTTCCTCGGCACATTGGCAAGGAGTGGGACTTTTTGTCCTCTTAATGTATTTAATTGGAGGAAACTTGACACAAAAGATGATATGTGGAAATATATCAAGGTATGAATTTCCCAATTTCCAATAAACATAGATGATATTTCTTATTTCTTACACTAACCCAATTGCACTAAATTTGTAGGAAAAATATGACATTCCTGACGAGGCGAAACCATGGGTTTTTGAATCAGTTTGTAGTGCTTGGAGAAAGTATAAGAGTCAATTGAAGACAACTCACTTCACAGCCTATGAGAATGATGAGCTTCGAATGGAGAATAGGCCATTAGATATTCCAGAATCTCACTTTAAGGATCTTCTTAAATATTGGAACTCCGATCCTCACAAGGTAATTACATCCAGAATCTCTTGTCTTGTTTTAACGTAATTATTTTTTCGTGTCTGAATCAAAAGAATCAGAAGTAAGGGTTATGAACATATGGTTGGCATATTTATTGTTAGATCTCCTCCACATTGGCATATGCATATTGGAGTTAGGCATTCTTAATGGATTCTTTGAAGGATTGGAATTGACACCATTTCCGAAGCCATTAGTCAAAGGCTTCAGGTTCAGGTTCACATTAGTCAAAGGCTGCCTCTGATGAGGCCTTTCTTCTGGCCAATTTTCTTTAGAGAAGACATTTTCCTATATGGCATTTCTGTATTCCTTTTTATCTATTTGTCCCTTGTCCACCTCTACCTGAGGCTGATCTGTCGTTTTGACCGAGTTTGTTGGGAGAGAAAGCATTGGTTTCCCTTTACTGTGTACTCTGTTGTTTTGGTGTTTGGTGCTTAAGGTATGATATGGCATCCAACCTTTATTCCCAGCTTCTGTTTTTTTCTCCTTGTAATCTGTGTTTACCCTGGGATATGCAGAGTTTACAGTTAAAAGAAACTTCATTATAGGCATCACTAAAATGATTCAATGTTCAATCATGTGAAGCTAGTATAGTTCATTCTACCAATCTACTTTTCAGAATGAGCCAAAATATTCATGATACCTATTTTCCTTTCGCATCTTTCGCATTTCCTTCTCTTGGACACGTGCTTCCCTATTAGACCGAGTAATAGAACCTCTGGTGTGCTTTTCTGATAAAATTTCTGCCTTTCTGCTTCATCGTCCCATTTCTTCAAATCGAGTATAAGCTTAATTAGCATATGCTACAGTAATAAGCACAAGCAACATAAATTCTTAGTACTCTTCAGCAAACCTGTCGCAAAAGAATCAAAAGAATTCATTCCTTGCAAAATCCTTCGTCATAGAGATGCCTTGCTAATAACCTCTAGGAGATTCTAGGATACTTGGCTTCCAGATAGTCAAAAAAGACAACTGAAAATAACCAATTGTTTCATGTCCAATTTGTCCATAACAGTCACCCCCTATCCGTTCAATAGAACATACAACCTGTGGGACTGAATCTAATCTGGATCCCGTTACTTACTCCTTGAATGTCTGTTAGCCCACGTGGTCACGTTCCTGTATAGATTTACATTTTGGGGACCTCTAATCATTTTGGGGATTTCACTTTGGTGGGGCCATCTGACTTTGCAGCTGATATGGACAAAAATTGACGGTCAGCTGCCAGAGTGTTGGACCGCTAGGGTTAGGGGCAAATCTGAAAAGTTTGTTAACGGCAGAGATTAAAGTGGAAGAAAAGTATAACGAGGGACAAATCTAGACCTTCTCCCTTTAAATTTTCAGAATATATATAAAGCGTAGAAACAAAGGGGAAAGAAACTATTTTGTGGGTAGGAAATATAATGGTCAAACTAGAATCAACAAGGGCCACAACAAAATTCTAATCATTCTTGTATAAATTTGTGGAAAACTCTATAGAATGGATGAAAGACTCTTTTAATAATAACCACCATGGAAATAAGGAATGCTAACAAACCAATGACTTATTCAAAACTTCTAAAAGCACAATCCTGTTTGGTTTTTCCTATAAAGCCCATAGTGAACTAAAAGTAAATTCCATGTACAGAAAAGTTTGTGTTGTGTTATCTGTATCACTTGTAGAGGCAGAAGTTAATCTTCTTGCTGAAATAAAGTATAATCTGATGTTGCTTTCTCTTGTGCACCTGCACGAAAAATGATCCCAGTTTATGAGATACACATGTCCCTTCAGTCTCAAAATTGCATATCTGTACACATATATCTATAGGGAATCATCGAAAAATGCTACTTAACTGTATAAACTTGTAATATTCTTTTCTGCATTTTGATATTCCTCGACACTTTTGGAGACTTAAATAAGCATAACTGGGAAGGGTATATCTCAAAAGTGTGTACCACTGATATTGGTTGTATAGCTAAGCCCAAGAGTAACTACTCAGTAATATCTCTTGTTAATGGCCATTGTCCAGACAAGTCATATCAGGGGGAAGCCAAGGTACAACTGATTGAAAACTATCCATTCTTCAAAGACAAAAGTAATACTATATTACTACTCTATGTATATCTGAAATTGCTGTTGGACATGGAAACTAGAGGTCAGGTTTAGCTAAGTGCAGGTTCCACTATAGGATACAACTAGAAGAATTTTTATCACCTTTAAAATTCACCATCATGCCTACCTGCCGAGAAGAAACTGCTGGTTTTTAATGACAAGAAACTGTTGGTTTTTAATGACGCTATAGTAATTCTTGGTCGACTAAGTTCTGCAAAGTTTTTGTACAATTATTTTTTTTTCAGAAAGATTCTTCTTCTTTTTTTTCAGAAAGAAATGCTGGCGATTTCTTTACATTGCCCAGTTCTGCAAAGTTGCTGTCCAATTATTTTCATTCTTCTTCTTCTTCTTTTCTTTTTCTTTCTAAACGTCCAAAAAGCGCTGAAATGCTGGCGAATTTTTTTAGAAAAATTCTGTCCAGTTTCTGTGAAGTTTCTATCCAGTTTCTGCAAACTAATTTCTGCCCAGTTTCTGCAAACTAATTTCTTTTTAGTCAATAAAGAAGTGAAAATGTAAAGAGCATGTAGTTCTTGTGCAAAAGGATGTTTTTTTCCTCCTTTTGTGGACTGTTTGAAGAGCAGGAAGTTTTGATTCTGGTTAGGTGTGATTCTTCTTTTGGTAATCACTTCCTAGTGTGTCATGTCATGATTGTAGGAGTTACAATTTTGCATTTTCATCAATACATAATTTGTGGATAGTGGAAAAGGATTCTTAGTTAATGGTTCAGAACCATTTCTGAGCAACTGTATGAGATGTTCTACTAAGTTGACTCGTTTATTTGCAGAAAATATCCAAAACCAATACAGAGAATCAAAATAAGTTGGTCTGCCCGCACACTGCTGGCAGAACACCTTTTGCTTTAATTCGCAAGATTCGATATTTTATCTTTCTTATTTTTGTAAATTATGAACTTGCTAACTCTATATGCAAAGATTCTTATATCTGTTTTTATGTAACTAGGAAAAAAAGAAGGAAATCTCTGATACTTCAGATACTGTATCAAGTAAGGTTATGTTTGTGGCTACAAGAACAAGAAAAGTTGACCGAGTATACAAAAGCTCATATGATAATACGATTAGTAAAATTGTACGAAATTTCTAATTTGAAGTTTGTCGTGCTTATTTACTTGTTCTTAATTATTGATTCAACTTTAGTTACTTAAAACTCTTTTTTCTCACATTTTTGTTTGTAGGCTGAAATGGAGAGATTACAATCCACTCAGGAAAGTGAAGATGTCAGTCATTCAGTTGACGCTTTCGCATCAGTCATGGGACCTGAACATCCAGGTCATGTGATATTGTACGGATGAGGGGTTACCAAGACTGTGTTAAAAGGGTAAAAAGGGAATCTTAGTTCTTCTGATGAGAGGATGCAGCAGCAAATGGAGGAAATGGAAGAGAGGATGCAACAAAGAATGCATGAAAAGTTGAACGAACAAAAGGATGCCATGGAACAAAATATTACAATGAACGTCATCACACGACTTCAGCGACTGAACCCAGATTTGCGACTTGATCCTGACATGTTAAGGTTCAGTGCATGTTCACCTGTAGAAGCCTCCTCTGCACAACAAGCTGCTATTCAACTAAACAATCGACCATCTGATGGTAGTAACAATCAAGGTCAGTACGTACCAAATATTATACATCTTCTTCTATTTCTTCTTCTCTTCCTTCCTTGCTTGGGATGTTATACATCTTTAAATGTTTGGCTATACCTGCTAAATACTTTGGCAAAGTCTGATGAATATAAATGTTCCATCACTAATATATTTCTTCTAAATGTTACTCTAGTAGTGTATCACTAACTCATACCAGTATTACGTTTAACACACTAGGTCATATATATTATTGTCCTGTTTACTGCTAATAGTATTCGACGGTCTGCTTATGTCAAAGTGTTTGTGACTTGTGAGATGGTTTCTTGATTGTGAACATACAAAACAGTTTATGCCTCTTTTAAATATTTCACGAAGAACTTGGATGTAAATATCTACGGGTGAAAAATAAATCTGAACTTGCATAACTCATGGATTTCAAAGAAATTAACAATTTTAGGGTAGTCACATTCATCACGAAAGGAGGTTCTCAGTAAGAAGATTTGTTCTACCAAAAGTCACACTAAAGTAATAAAATTAAAGGACAAAGTAAAATACCTATTTATGTGCTTATCGCCGCCTTCAAAGATATCAATAAAAACTGGTTGGTTGTTGTTACAAAGTAAATACCTACTTCTATAGTCTGATAAACTGGTTGGTTGTTGTGACTCTTCTATTGAGAAGAGCATTGGGTAGTACTAATTAACCTTCTGTTGAGAAGAGCATTGGGTAGTACTAACCTTCTGTTGAGAAGAGCATGGCCAAACATTCTCTCAACAGTAGCATTGTCATTTCCATGATTCTATACATATATATAGGTTAGTACTATAAATGTTGCTCAATGTAACTACTCTTGTGGATTTCTACATATCTACAAGATCAATTATTATTCTACGTTTTGGTTTTACTGTGACATATATATTTGATTCCGAGTAAAACTAGCTTGTGTTTCCTGTTAGTCGTGCGAAGAGTTCTTCTACACCTGTTATGGGCCTGATTTACCATTCCTTTTGACTGTTATGGGCCTGATTTACTACAGCATTTTGATTTTGGATATGATGAGCCCGGGCTGACTTACCTAGTATTCTAAATACTTGAGATATCCTCATCTTTAAGAACCCCCTTTGGCTTTAATTTTGTGGTTCAACTGCAATTGGAAATGGAGTCTCTTCCACCCTTATTAAGGGATTGATTGGTACAGTACTTATAGGAAATTGAGAGAATATTGGGCTATGTGCTGCCATATTTGAAGTCTGAAGGCACTACTGAAGGATAATAACTTTATTTATCTTATTTTGTAGGTCGAGTAGATCAAGAAATGGATGACGAAGACGATGAAGAACTAGACCTTACTTGAGATAATTTTGAATTGTTATAGATGAATGTTCTAGGAATATTTTGTTACCAACATTTTTTAAAACTTATTTACCCTTTTCAAATGTACTAAACTTATGCACTCGTGGGGTAGAATATTTGCTTTATGGATATTATTATTTGCTTGATGGATAATTTTATATAATTAATAGTTTCATTTTATGATGTATTTAAATTTTAGTGTTATTATAATTTATTTTATGTATAAATTTTACTTATAACAGGTGCTATATTTTGGTTTTAATTGAATTGATAAAATAGCCTACCTGAACCGTTGCAATATGATATAAATGGCGTTCCAATAGACAATGTAAACAGTTGCAATAGCATATAAATGGCATTCCAATAGACAATGTAAACCGTTGCAATAGGATATAATTGGCGTTCTAATAGACAATGTAAACCGTTGCAATAGGATATAAATAGCGTTCCAATAGACAATGTAAACCGTTCCAAAATGATCTACAAAACCGTTCCAAATACAAATATAACCGTTACGATAGCTTAAAGAAACCGTTGCTATATCCAAAATAATCGTAGCAATATCTTACATAGTACTGTTTTATATAATATGGCAACGGTTAAGAACCGTTGTATAAACAATATAGTAACGGTTTTAAACCGTTCCAATTGAAAAAAAAACGTTCCAACAGATGGGGGCAAAACCGTTGCTATAGGCATATCTATTGGCACGGCCATATAAACCGTTGCAATAACCGTTCCAGTATCCCTATGGGCACGCCGGCTGATGTAACGGTTGGTAAACCGTTCCAAAATCCCTACGGCAACGGTTTGGCAGTCTAGGGGGACGGTTGTCCAACCGTTACCGTAGACCAATTTTTCAGTAGTGATTGACTTTATTTTACAGTCCCCGAACCAGAAATCTGGGTAAGAAATTTTGTTAACCTAGGAGAAGGTGTTAGGCATTCCTAAGTTCTGTAGTTCTAGCACGGTCGCTCAACTGTTATTATTAGCATAATTATCTGATTTTAAAAATATTTTGGACCTATGTGCATTTTAACTTCAAAATCGCTTTTATTTATTTTAAAGAAGATTTAACGTCGTCTAAAATATGTCTTTGGACCACGCCACATGAAATGCACCTGCATTCCGAAACACATTTTATTCAACGCTATTAAGATTTGGATTTGGGTCACATGAAAAGCACACCCAAGTTTAGGAAGGTAATGTTATTAAAATAACGCGCCTAAAGCAACTACGTATTTTTAACTTTGCGAGGGCCATGAAAATTTTCTAAATGGCACGCCTCGAATTCTAAAGATTCAAAAGAAATATTTAAATGAGGACCACGCATTTGGGATTTTATTTGGCGTGGCGCACCTCAATTCCAATTTTTAAAAGGGAATTCAAACTAAATTTCGGAGGGCCATAAACTACTTGTGTTACCTAATATAGCACACCTCCAATCTAGTTTTGAAAGGAAAACCAATTAATTAACTAAGGAAAATTGTGGAACTTCTACTCATTTAAAGAAAATCTCAAACCCACTAACTACTTAGCAAGCATCAAATTAAAGAAGCATTTAGCTCAAAATCCAATTTCCAGCAGCTTCCAAGCTTGGGCCCAATGAGCACAATAACCTATCGTAATGGCACATTCTGCCGAACCACTGATTTCAAGCACTCAAAATAAAACTTCAACAGAAGGCCCAATTTATGATGCAACTGTAAACAGGGGCTCAAGATCGAATCCTTGTGGAGCCCAAACATATTCAACATAGAAACTAGGTTTCAAATTATCCTGCCAATTAGAAATGTCGATCAACTGATATCAAACGGGGAGTATTGAAATTGATTTAGCAAAATAAACTTCTTATTTTAAAAGATCAGATACCAACTACCCAATTTTCTAATTTTAATTACTCCAACATAAAATGACCTAATAAACATCTTGACTCAAGATTTCCAGATCAAATAATCATCTAATCATTACGCTTGAAATCGATTTCAACTAGTTTCAACATGAATCTGACCCTTGACTTCAAAATGGACATGCTTACAAACAGAGTATGGGAAAATACATACAAGCCCATATTTAGCATCTCAATGAATTCATATGGTCATCAAAGCTAAAACAACATTTGATCTTCAACATAAACTAAACCAAAATCTATGACCCAAAGCATTAAATCAGTCCCTGTTACAAAGCCTCAACAAATCCTTTATCTAGCACACATTCGAACCCATTAAAATAGAACTAAATTGCTAGAGTCTATATTTCATTTATCCCTACAAACGTAGACTTGCTACCATAGATTTACTCTCAGACATGGATTCAAAACACACCGGTGATAAAAATAAAGTAACTGACATTTAGCTCGAAGCATAATTACTAGGTATTAAAGCAGTAAAAAAATCAGGAGGAAATCAAATTCAAGTGCAATTTCATTTCAACCAAAACTTCACTCGAATTACATGTTTAATAGTCAGTCGTTACTCATAGGTTACAGAGATACCTAGAAATCAAAATAAGAATGAAGTGAGAAGAACAGCAGTAGGCAGTAGCAATAACAGTGGTCAGCAGCAAAGATAACCAAGAGAACCAGCTTTAAACCAAGAAATGATGTGCAATAATCAACAAAAATCGACCAAAATTTCAAACCAAACTTTTAAACCACCAAACTCAAACAATTTCAGCCCCAGATAGATAATAAATCATTTCAGGAATTGGAACCTTCAGAAATCACAGAAAAGGTTCAATAAAACAGTAATTTTCACTTAAATTTTTTAGTCGTCTTTGTTTTTTCCTGAATTTTATCTCTTAAGGTCTGTCTTGAATAGCAAGGGAGAGATGCCTTTATAGGCAAGGAAGTAGTGCAGCAACAATTACAAGTCTGCCTTGCACTTATGCCCTTTGCTAATTTTCATTTTAGCTTATAAATCCCTAGTCAATTTTCCTTTTTCTTAATTACCCCTAGTTCAATTTTCAATATTGCAAACAATCCCCCTGCCCAACTTCCTAGAAGCTTCCCCAGGCAGTTACACCCAAGATTCTCTTATCAAATTACCCATAGTAGCCATGTTTTTTACTGCCGAAAATCCAAATGGGTATGGGTCATTCTTGACCCAAGGTTTCAATTCAACAAACTGGACTAAATCCCCCCCCCCCCCCCCCCCCCCCCC
>MU675493.1:87709-115707 GCA_026770625.1 Nicotiana glauca
TTGGACCCAAAAACAAATCCAGATCAACAAATCAATTGGGCAGAAAAATAGACGGACAAGGGAATTCAAAGACCCTAGGACCAAAATCTCAATTCAGCCCACAATGTAATATAAACAGCAATTTGAACAAAACTAATACAACGAATCCAAATAAACTAAGAAAAAAAGTGAAAAAATGGCAATTAACTCCTGACCGAACACAGAAGAAACACATGCAACGTGATTTTAAGAACACAGAAAGAAACAAGGAATAGAGGAAGATAATAATAACAGAAAGAATATATGGAAAAGATAAAACCAGGAGCACCTACCAAAACTAACGGACCACGGTCTCAAACTTGGCTTTCAATGAATCTTTGAATTTGTGGCCAGAATAGACCTTAATCGTGTGTTCTCAACTGAGAACACACAACTAAAATTGATTTCGACCTCAAACCTTCAAACACTTGACGATTTGTATTTTTGGGACTTAGGTTCTTCTTTTGTAAATCTAGATTCGAGGGGTTTCAGGGGTATTCGAAGGAAACTGGTATGGGATTTGGAAAGAGGGGAGTGAGGGGGTCATGGGGTGTTAATTTGGTGGTGAACGGAGGTGGCGCCGCCGGGTTGAAGGTGGTGTAGAAAGGGTTGGCGAGTTAGGGTTCGTTGAAAGGTCTCTGAAAAGAGAATTGGGGGGGTGAGAGAGACGATTGAGAGCGGGGTGGGCTGGTTTGGACAATTAAATACTTAAGGGGGCAATTCTGATCTGTTGGATCACGAAACCTCGATGGCTCAGATCGGTTGGACCTCCAAAACGATGTCATTTGGTTGAGTGGGAGCTGGACCGGGTAAAGACGGGTTTTGGGCCTCAATTTGGACGGGTATGGGGGGTAAAACATTTGGGCTTGGCAATATTAGCCCAAGACAGCCTTTTCTTATTTCCTCTTTTATTGTCTTTCTTTTTAATTCATTTTTCCTCCAAAATTCTTTTATTTTCTTTTTTTTTCAAAATTAAAATTGAAAATAGACCTAAATTAACTCCTAGTCGAATTATCCTATAAATTCAAATGATCAAGAATAAAACCACAATTAATAACAAATCTAAATGAAAACTACCAAATTTCAACATTAAAATTAAAAGGTACAAAATAAACTATTTTTGTGATTTTTCTTTTATAAAAATAACTTATTACTAATTAATTTCTTAAAATACAAAGTTAAATCCTAAATGCAAATGCAATATATTTTTTTATTTTTCATTAATTAAATAAAATAAACATGCATAGACAAATGCAAACAATTGACAGAAAATGCCGCAAAGATCCACAAAATTGCAAGCAATGGAAATATTATTTTGTTTTGAATTTGTAAGAGTAATTCATATAGGGCAAAAACCACGTGTTCACAGGATGTTCGAGCTAAGCTTAAACATAAAGATGACGAGTTGATTGTCACGATACAATTTTCCAACCCGGTCGTGATGGCGCCTCTCATGAAGACAAGGCCAGCCAACTAGCTCAAATCGTCTCTTTAACGATTATTAAACATAAATGAATAGATAAATACAGCTCAACGACAATAATAACCAGTGTTTACAACCCGACCGGGGTGTCACAAGTCACGATCATCTAAAGAAACCTGAACACAACTACAGGGCCAATAATATACAAAGACAAATTCTGGGAATTCTAAAGACAATGTCCGGTGCCGCGAACGCTGGCCGTTTCCTTGCTCAGCTACAATAACAAAATCCTCAATCAGCTCAAACCCGCTACCGGGTAACAAATACCTGCAACTGCACGCGAGGTGCAGGGAGTAAAGTGAGTACTCCAACTCAGTGAGTAATAAAGGTAAATAATAACTAAGCAGCAAGAAACCACGTAAAGCAAGTCATTATGCTATATAGTACAGTGTAACCCTTTGAGAAAATAGTAAAACCGTGAAAACTTTAGAAATATCGTGGCTCAGTTTAAAACCTCTTTCAAAAATATCCTCTTTTTTTCAACATTTAAGCAAATAAATGCGAAACAGATAGTGCAAGTCAGCACATAAATCATCCCCTCGGGCACAGTACTCCATTAACAAATAATACCAGGGTGTCAGGTAAGCAGTGCAAGAGGTAGCATGGAAGCCAGTGAAATGTGAGTGCTGAAATGTCATGACAAATAATACAAAATAGGGAAAAATGCAAGAGTGTAATGCAATGCATATGACAGTACACTCCGATACCCGCTGCGGCGTGCAACTCGATCCATTTAATGTCGACAGCGCTCACTGGGGTGTGTACAGACTCCGGAGGGGCTCCTACAGCCCACAAGCCATCTCGTGGCATCAATTAATTCCTGGTCAGTCATTGTTACCTGACCGGTCAGTCATTGTTACCTGACCAATTTACATCATACAGTGTCATTGTTACCACTACTTCAAGTCACATCATACAGTGTCATTGTTACCACTGTTTCACGTTACATCATACAGTGTCATTGTTACCACTATTTCAAGTTACATCATACGGTGTCATTGTTACCACTGTTTCAAAATCACTGCTGCGGTGCATAGCCCGATTCATGCTCAGTCCAAAAATCAACATAAGCCCCTTGGGCATTTGTAAAACAGTAGTTCTCAGCCCGAAATATCATTTAAAATATCATTTGAGTTTTCAAAACTTAGAAGTATGGCTGAGTTTGCAAAACAGTATTTAAAACCTTGGACTGAAACCAAATGATATGCAAGATATGCTAAAACAGTAATATCAATCCCCGAAGGATTCACATAGTTGGCACGAGGCCCAAACATGGCAGTCAGGCAAATTATGATGATAACAAGTAGTTTCAGTCAAATACGCGGTAGAAATCAACAACCGCGATGGACCAAGTCAAAATCCCCAATGGTGCTCTACCCCACGCTCATATCCAGCGTGCAAGTCACCTCAATACAGCACTATGATGTGCAAATCTGGGGTTTCAAACCCTCAAGATATCATTTAAAAGCATTACTCACCTCGAACCGGTGCAATCTCTAGCTCGCGATGCCTTTGCCCCTCAAATCGGCCTCCACGCGCATCGTATCTAACCAAAATTAGAGAGAATACATCACAATATGCTAAGGGAACAATACCCAATCGAAAACAATTGAGAAATAGCAAAAATCTCAAAATGGATTCCTCATCTCGCCACGAGTCTATACATATCAAATTTACCAAAATCCGAGCTCAAATGCTCCCTCAAATTCCAAATTTAAATCTCAAAATCCCAATCCCTAGTTCATAAATTTTAGGCTTAATTCCATGAATTTCTAGGTTAATTTCACATAATAATCATGTTTTTAACTCAAAAATCTTACCTCCAATAAACTCTAGTCGAAACTCTCTTCAATTGCTCCCAAAAAGCTCAAGATGTCCAAAAATGGAGGAAAATAATACCTAGCTCACGGAGGAAATATTTATAATTCAGCCCATCCCTTTCGCTTTTACGGTCCCCTTCCCGCTTTTGCGGGACCGTTCTGCGTCTCTCATTTCGCTTCTACGGAAATTCCATTCTCGAACCGAACCGCTTCTGCGGTCACAATATCGCATAAGTGATTCTGCTTCTGCGGAACCAGCGCCCCAGGCCTCTTCACCGCTTCTGCGGTCAATCCATCGCTTAAGCGTGCCCGTTTCTGCGGTCCAAGACTCGCAGAAGCGAGAATATCATATATCAGCAAAATCTGAAGTCTCCAAATTCCAAATTTCATCCCGATGGCCATCCGAAATCACCCCGAGACCCCCGGGACCTCAACCAAAAGCACCTACATGTCTTAATACATTATCCAAACTTGTTCCAATCATCAAAACACATCAAACAACACTAAAATCATAAATTCTCATCGGATTCAAGCCTAAGTTCTTTAAAAACTTCCGAAACACGCATTCGATCAAAAATCCAACCAAACGACGTCCGAATGACCTGAAGTTTTGCACACATATCCAAAATCACTTAACAAAGCTATAACAACTCTCGGAATTCCATTCCGACTCCTGGATCAAAATCTCACCTATCAACCGGAATTCGCCAAAATACTAACTTCGCCAATTCAAGCCTAATTCTACACCGGACCTCTAAAATAAATTCCGATCATGCTCCTAAGTCACAAATCAACCCCCGCAGCTAACCAAATCACCAGGAATCACATCCAAGCCCTCTAACTCATAAGTCAACGTCTGGTTGACTTTTCCAACTTAAACCTTCTTAAAAGAGACTAAGTGTCTCATTTTCTACCAAAACCAATCCGAATTAACTCATTCACCCAAGACTCGTATAATAACACATAAGGGAACCGGAAATGGGGGAAATGGGGAGGTAGCTCACATGAGGATGGGGTGGGTCGTCACATTGATGAAAGTCATCGGCAAGTGCAGCGTCCTCGAAGGGGCACTGAGGGAGAAAGAAGAAGAATTCGAGGTGAGCAAAGCGGTCGAGGCCAAATGTGCCGATCTCCAAGCATAAGTAATTTCACTATGGGCTGAGATCGAGGAGCTTTTAGTCAAGGCAGAGGCTCTGAGTAGTGAGCACGGCAAGAAGGCTGTGGATTTGGAGAAAGATGAATTGGCCCGGCTGGCAGCTTCGGCGAAGGTGGAGGCTTTAGACGTCGCAATCCGCGTCCTTCAATCTGAGAGGAAAAATGATTTTGGAGATGGCCAAACTCAGGGAAGAGTGGCTTGAGGAGTGTATATGGGATCTAGAAAAAGTAAGTCACCATCCTTGAGGCTGAGAAGGTGAGGTTAATGGCTCAGTCGTCCTCTTCTCATGCTTTTGCTTTCCCTGATAGTCTGGGAGATTTGTATGAGAAGTGGATACACACCGAGGCCCAACTGGATTTATTCAAAGACTTGATGACGGCGGGCAAAGTTTTAGAGGCCGACTTTGAGGATCCCTGTGTTAAGGCCCGTACTGCTCGGATTGCTTGTAGCTATGATCCTGCAACACCACAAGCCAGTAATGATGAGGAAGATGTGGAAGGTATTGAGCAGGATGCCTGGTACGAGGATGAATACCTCAATGTCGACAGCGATGGCAGAGATACGATGGAGACGACACTACTAGGTTAGGTAGCGAGTAGTTGTTTTTCTTTCTTTTGCTTGTAACTTCTGTGAATACTTTTGCTAGCATCTGCTTCGGCCTTTGTAAGAAACATATTTGGAGTATAAAATGTCATTTTTGTTATTTTGTGGCTGATTCTTTTCTCTGTTTGGTCTTTTATGCTTCTTTCTTTTATTTTATTGTTTGGTCGCCTCAATCGTAAAAAAAAATGGTTTTGGTTATGGTCGGGGACAATAGGCATTAGTTTGAACGAGGTCGAATGTGAGTCAATTTGAGTGAGGTCGAATGTCACTTCAGATAATTTGAACGACGTCGAATGTCACTTTAGTTAATTCGAACGAGGTCGAATGTGAGTTAATTCGAGCAAGGTCGAATGTCACTTTATTTAATTCAAACGAGGTCGAATGTGTTAATTCGAGTGAGGTCGAATGTCACTTTAGTTAATTCGAACGAGATTGAATATGTTAATTCGAGCGAGGTCGAGTGTGATAATTCGAGCGAGGTCGAATGTGAGTTAGTTGTGGCCAGGGCCGAGTAGATATTGAGGCGATGTTGCTCTGGACAAAACATGGGCGAATTTCGTATACTTGTGTTGCTCATGTATTTAGATAAATTTACATGTTTTTTGAGTCGGCATTTCAGTCCCAGTCTATCTAGTCCCTTAAATGGGCGACCTGGAGACATGTTAAGAGGTTGGGCAATGAACTAACCGTCTGGTGCCTTTTTCCGTTTGTATTTCAACTTGAAGTGTCCCCCTTGTTGCCTTATTAAAAACCTCCATAAAAAAACCCAATTGGGACAAAACTCAAGTGAGGGAAAAAAGATTATGACTTAGACGATGTTTTTTCTTAAAAGTTGAAGTACTTAAGGTGGCGACGTTCCAGTTGTTTGGTAGTAATTTTCCTTCCATTGTTTCTAGTTGAAATGACCCTTTATTTTCCGCTGCCGTAATTTTTTATGGACCGCCCTAATTTGTTCCTAGTTTGCCTTACCTCGGCGGGTCTTTGCTTGCTTGTATTTTGGCCTTGAGCACGTAGTCCCCGACTTTGAGTGGTTTGACTATTGACTCTTTGTTATAATAGTGTTCTGCCTATTGTTTCTGAGCGACCATCCTTATGTAGGCCATATCTCTCCGTTCCTTGGCTTCGTCGAACTCTTGCCTTCTACTTTCGTCTTTCCTCGGCCCGCTCTTGTAGAAATATCTCAAACTGCGCTCTCCTACTTTGACTAGTATCACTGCATCGGTCACCTAGAATAATGAGTAGGACGTCTCTCATGTGCTCGTCTTTGGCGTTGTGCGGTAGGCCCAAAGAACTTCTAGTAATAGCTCTGGCCATAGTCCCTTGGCATCCTCAAGCTTTTTCTTCATGATGTTCAGTATTGATTTATTGGAGGACTCCACTTGCCCGTTGCCCACGGGGAGGGGGGTGCAGCGTGAGAGTATTCTTTTGATATGCCACTTTTTTGAAGAACACAACGACCTTTTTTCAAGTGAATTGGGGTCCATTATTGCAATTGATCTCTTTAGGGAGGCCAAAGCAGCACACAATATTTTTCCATATGAAGGCAATCACTTCCTATTCGCGTATCTTGGCGAATGCTCTTGCTTCTACCCATTTAGAAAAATAGTCAGTTAAAACCAAAAGAAATTGTATGTTACCTCTCCACGCAGAGAGAGGACCGATGATGTCCATTCCCCACTTGATGAAAGGACAGGGGAAAGTGACTGAGTGGAGGTGCTCGCCCGCTTGATAGATCATTGGGGCGTATTTTTGACATTGTTCGCACTTTTTCACGAAGTCAGCAGCCTCTTTTTTTCATAGTAGGCCAGTCGTAACCTGCTCGTATAAGACATCTGACCAGAGCTCGATTGCCGGAATGGGTCACTTAGTGGCCTTCATGGACTTCCTCTAGGACGCACTGCATTTGATTTGGGCCTTAAAATTTTTCTAGGGGGCCGATAAATGTCCTCTTGTATAGGTCGTTGTGAATGATACTATATCTAGCCTCTTACATCCGAAGCTTCTTGGCTTCCTTTTTATCATCTGGGAGTATGCCATTCTGCAAGTATGAAACTATACGGTTGATCCAGTCCTAAGTTAGATTTATAGTCCTTACCTCGACTTAATCTATCGATGAGTGGAGAAGGGTGACCACGTTTTCTTCTCCGGTTATGTTTTCAGTGGCTGGTGCAATTTGGCGGGACCATCTGCTTCGACGTTTTGTGCCCGAGGGATCTGGTCGTGCTGACTGTATTGGTAAAATTAATGTACACGTGGAATTAAATATGTGGCTGATATGGCAAGACATGTGGATTACTAGAAAAGTGACAGTTGGAGAGATGAATTGAAAGAGACACGAGTCGTAACAGATACGAGCAAATCACCCACAAGAGGAAAAGATATGGTCACTCAAGTTTATATGGTTACATGAAGAGGTACCGGTGGAATGAATCAAGACAGTGAAAAAGATTCATGAAATCATCAATTAATAAGCATGAATGATCTCAAACGTTACAGAATCCTCATGAACAGTTATGATTACCAATTATAATGTCTCATTAATATCATTAATGCTCATAATGATTCGGTCATAAAAGGGGAAAGACGTTGTACTTATAGCCTCCTATATAAGGGAAAGAGATATCTTTGTAGGTACACATTCTGATTATTATTGGAATACAATTACTTTCTTTTGCTTACTATTGGCTATTTTTGCTATCTCATATTCTAATTTCCTTTGTTATCGGTAAGTAAATATAGAATTTTTTGATTATCAATAGCCCGAGTACTTCTTAAAATAAGCTTTGACTGAATTACACAATTTTTGGTTAAACATATTGGTTCCGTTACCGAGAATCTGATAATCTTTTCACTTTCCAAATTCTTTTTTCTATCAAAAAATTATGTCAACTTCTAACGACAACAACCAAAAAAATCCGCAAAACGAGTTGAGCCAGAAGAATCAAGAAGAGGATGGAACTCCAATCCCTTTGCCCCGAAACTCTCCTTAATAGTCCCGAGAAGGGTCACTTGATAGATCAACATCACGTGTGAATGATCAACAAGAGGATGATCAAGCTATTGATGAAGCATTGAAGCAACTAATTGCAGAACATGTCAATAATGCTCTTCGAGCTTTTGTTAGTGGGTAGCAACCTGTACCACTAACTCCACCTCCGAATAACACCGTCGGAACCATAGAAAATCCACTCTCAGGACTCGCCAATTCGGGCAGTGGAGGGAATCCCAGCAAATCTCGTGATGGAAGGTCAGGTATTCCAATTAATTCTAATTTACAAAGTCTAGCACTAACTTTGCAGAAACAACTCAAGGAGCAGAACGATCACACAGAGCAGATACCTGGTGTTCCACCCATAATCAAAGGGGTGGATATTGATAAATATTCTCAACAACCTTGGAAGCCAAGTGCCGCTCCTTTTCAAATTCCAAAAAAGTTTAAGATGCCCGATATCCTAAAGTATGATGGGACAACCAATCCACGAGATCATGTAACTGCATTTACGAGTGGCATGAAAGGCAACGACCTGACCAAGGAAGAAACTGAGTCAATGCTGGTCAAAAAATTTGGTGAAACACTCATAAAAGAAGCACTAACATGGTATTCTCTTTTACCTGAAAATTCTATTGATTCTTTTGCTCATCTTACAGATTCATTTATAAAAGCACACTAGGGAGCTCAAAAAGTTGAAAAGAGGATGGAAGACATCTTCAAGATAAAACAAGGAGATACGGAGCTACTCAGGGAATTCATGGATAGATTCTAGCGTGAAAGAATGATGATGTTACCACACGTACCTGACAATTGGGTGGCTATGGAATTTGCAAGTAACCTAATGAAAAAAGCTCAGAAGCCATGATGATACTCAAAGAAAGCTTACAAGAATTCCCTCCAACAACTCGGAATGATGTTTATAACATGTATAGTGCGAAGCTACGGATAGAAAAAGATACTATCACTCAGTCACGGGGAGATGAAAGAGTAAGTTCGAGGCGACCAAAAACTAAAAAATGGTCCAGTAAGAATAGGTACGAACCTTACATGGGACTAGCAGGAAGGGATTCACATTTAAAACAAGAGAACCCGAGGTACGATTCTAGATCAAGGGACAGAGATTCAGGTTCATCATCCAAGTTTAGAAAGGAGCGAGACACGCGGGACAGTGACAGAAGTTCAAAAGTGAAAATTGATGGTTACAGTTTCAATGTTAGTACATCTGAGTTAGTGGTTGTTTTAAGAAGTATGAGAGATAAGGTGCGATGGCCTAAATAAATGAGATCGAACCTAAATAGAAAAAACCTTGATTTTTGGTAGGAGTTTCATAATGATCATGGTCCAGCAGAGTGCAGATTGTTACAAGGCTAAGTAGAGCACTTGTTAAAATAAGGTTATTTAACTGATTTGTTTAGGAAGAAGGGTAAGCAAGCATATATGCAGAATAGACAGGAGCCACCAAAACCTCCGCCACCGAAATGAATGGTTAACGTGATAAGCGGAGGAGAAGAGGTCAATGGCGTAACATATACAGCTGCAAAAAAGGTACCAACAATCACAGTTACCCATGGAAAGCGAGTTTGCCAAGTTTTGGAAGAACACGGTATAACATTTGACGATACAAATAACGTGTTGATCCCACACAATGATGCACTGATAATATCTTTACTTGTACATGATACTAATGTAAAATGAGTTTTTATTTATCTAGGTAGCTCTGTAAATATCATTCTTTTAAGAGTGATAAAAAAAATGCAAGTTGATGACAAATAGGTAGCCAGAGCACGTATCTTATCTGGATTTGATAATGCAAGTGTTGTTACTAAAGGGGAAATAGTACTCATCACATTCACGGAAGGAATAACCAAAGATTTGAAATTTCAAGTGATAGATATGGACATGGCATACAATATGATCCTCAGCAGGCCTTGGATTCACGGGATGGATGTCGTTCCTTCTACTTACATCAGGTTATCAAGTTTCCTTCCTAATAGGTAATTAGACAAATCCGCGGTGATTAACAGGCCTCTAGAAGTATCAATTCAATGGTGGATTCAAGCATAAAAAAAAAGACATTGCAAACGAAAAATATCAACTACAGAATTCAATTGAGGGTTTAAAAGCTCAAATCTTGACTGGAGTTGGACAAACACATATGGACTCAAGGCTTGATAGTATTTAAGAGCCAAAAGAGAACTAAAACATCAAAACAACATTGAGGAACTCAAAGTTGTGGTGTTGTTTATACATTGGCTGGATAGAAAAGTTTATATCAGAACCAACCTAAGCCCAAAAATGAAATGTAAGTTAATTGAATTCTTAAAAGTTAATGCAGATTACTTTGCTTGGTCGCATTTAGATATGACAGGTATACCCCCGGAGGTGATGACCTATAAGATGAATGAAGATCGAACATACACACCTATAACACAGAAGAAACGGAAATAAGGATCCTTGATTCAGGATGAGTACAAAAGCTTTTAAAAATCACGTCTATCTGAGAGGTAAAATATCCTAATTGGCTAGCTAATACTGTAGTGGTACCCAAGAAGAATGGTAAGTGGTGAGTTTGTGTAGACTATACTGACTTGAATAAAGTTTTCCCTAAAGGTTCTTTTCCTTTACCACATATAGATCAACTAATTGATGCTACTGCAAAACATGAATTTTTGAGTTTTTTAGATGCCTACTCAGGATATAATCAAATAAAAATGGATCCTTTAGATGAGGAAAAAACTTCCTTTATTACAGACAGGGGGACTTACTGTTATAAAGTCATGCCTTTCGACCTAAAAATGTTGGAGCCACGTACCAGAGTTTAGTAATAAAGATATTTCAAGAACATCTGGGAAACACCATGGAAGTCTACATGTATGATATGTTAGTCAAGTCAACAAAGGCGGGGGATCACATCCAACATTTGTCAGATACATTTCAGATTCTCCGCAAAATTCAATATAAAGTTAAATCCCAAAAATATGCATATTGGCGTGTCCTCAGGTAAGTTCTTAGGTTTCCTTATTTCTAACCGATGGATTGAAGTAAATCCATCACAGATTAAAGCCATCAAAGAGATCCCGGATATACTCACGAGCAAAAAAGAGGTGCAAAGGTTGACAAGTAGGATAGCGGCATTACGGAGGTTTATTTCTAAATCTTCAGAGAAAAGTTTTAAGTTCTTTCAGTATTGAAAAAGCAAAATCAATTTGAATGGACTGAGGAATGCCAAAAAGCACTCAAAAATCTAAAAGCATACTCGTCAAACCCACCGTTGTTGGCTAAACCAAAGGACGGAGAAAGGCTACTCATCTAGCTCGCTGTTTCAGAAGTGGAGATAACCGGCGTTTTAGTACGAGAAGACAAAGGTAAACACTCTCCAATTTATTATGTTAGCAAGTACTTGTTAGATGCTAAAACTCGATATCCTCATTTAGAAAAACTTGCTTTAGCATTAATAATGGCATCTAGAAAGTTGAGGCCTTATTTTCAATGTCACCCTATCTCTGTAGTGACCACTTTCCCTTTATGAAATATATTGCATAAGCAAGAGTTATAAGGTAGATTAGCCAAGTGGGCCATAGAACTAAGTGAATATGATATTACAGATCAACCTAGAACGCGATAGAATCATAGGTTTTAGCAGATTTCGTGGAAGACTTCAGCCGAGGGATGGTAACAGAAGAAGAAAAGAAATTGTTGGTATTTAATGGGTCTAATCCAGGTACTTGGACCCTATTTACTGATGGCTCCTTGAATGTTAAAGGAGCGGGTTTAGGCATTATTCTGATCCCACCTTTGGGAGAAACTATAAGGTAAGCCATAAAGTGCCATCCTATTACTAACAATGAAGCAGAATATGAAGCTATGATTGTAGGTCTAGAATTGGCACGAGAGCTCAGAATAAAGTAGGTTATAATAAAAAGCGACTCGCAGCGTGTAGTTAATCAAATGCAGGGGACTTATATAGCTAGAGAAGCGAGGATGCAATAATATTTGGAAAAGGCACGAGGTTTGATCAGGCAATTCCAATCTTGGAAAATTGTGCAAATACCCAGGGAAGAAAATGTCGAAGCAGACGCGTTGGTAAATCTTGCATCCGCTGCAGAAGAGACAAATGAAGAAAATGCTTCTGTAATACATTTCTTTCATTCGACACTCAATCAAGATAAAAATGAGGTAAATTTCAATAATTTAACCTGGGATTGGAGAAACAAGATCATTAATTTTTTGGATTAAGTAATTCTACATAAAGATAAGAAAAAGGCTTAGGCACTTCCACGAAAAGCTGCCCTTTATTGTTTGGATCGAGGCAACTTATATCAAAAGATGTTCGATGGACCTTTAGCAAGGTGTCTCGGACCTTCTCAAATAGAGTATATGGTGAGAGAAGTACATGAAGGACACTATGGAAATCATGCCAGAAGAAGATCCTTGGTAAAAATCGTAATTAGAGCAAGGTATTATTCGCCTAAAATGGAAGAAGAGGCAGAAAGCTTTGTGGCCAAATGTGACAAATGCCAAAGATATGGTAAAAATATGCATCACCCAACAGAGTTATTACATCCGATTATTGCACCATGGACTTTCATGAAATGGGGGATGGATATTGTGGGTCCACTACCATAAGCCAAAGGAAAAGTACGATTTTACTAGTGTTAACTGATTATTTTACTAAGTGGGTAGAAGAAGGTACCTTCAAACAGTTATGAGAAAAAGAAGTTAGGGACTTCATTTGAATAAACATCATACGTTGGTTTGGGGTTCCTAAAGAAATTGTGTGTGATAACGACCCTCAGTTTATAGGTGCGAAATCACAGAATTCTTTTAGAGTTGGCAAATTAAAAGGATAACTTCAACACCTTATCATCCGGTAGCCAATAGACAAGCTGAATCAACAAACAAGGTTATTATTAATAACATTAAGATAATATTAGAAGAGTCAAAAGGAAAATGGCCAGAAGTGTTACCATGAGTCTTATGGGCTTACCGCACGACAACAAAAATAGGTACGGGAGAGACTCTGAACTCACTTGTGCGTAATGCTGAAGCCTTAATTTCAGTTGAAATAGGTAAACCAAGTACTAGATACACCCAAGCAACTGAAGAGTCAAATGAGGACGAGATGTGAATAAATCTCGATTTGCTTGAAGAAAATAGGGAAATGCCCTTGATAAGGATGGCAGCACAGAAGCAAATTATAGAGCGATATTACAATCGGAAAGCTCATCTTAGGTGCTTCAGGATTGGGGACTTCGTACTCAATTTTTTTTAACGAAAGCAGCCAATACAGGGAAGTTGATCCCAAATTGGGAAGGTCCTTACAAGATTCTAGGTATTGCAGGAAAGGGTGCATATGAGTTAGAAACAATGGATAGCAAAGTACTCCCATCAAATTGGAATGGTGTTCATTTGAAAAAGTATTACTTCTGAAAAGGAAAAACCCCGGTCAGGTATCGTTTATGCAAGGTTTAATTCCTTTATTTTTTAATTGTAATAACCATTTTAAATGATAGGCACAAAGCTAGCCTACCCCAAATGATGATCTTAGACTTAAAAGACACACGGGATGAAAAATCATCCTTGGTCTGGGTTACAACCTTTCTGATGGAAATAAAGGCTAACTAACTTCAATAGCGGCCTTATCTTCAAGGGCTTCATAATCTCTTTCCCACTGCTCAATCTCACTTCTTAGCTCTTCCTTCTTATTCAAGGCAGCATCATAAGAAGCCTGTAAGGGGGCAAGTGAACTCTCTAACAATTGAACTCTGTTAGAAGAAACTCGGAGATATTCTTGAGCTTGGGTGAGCGTTTGAACAAGCTCCCCGCCCTAAACTTCTTTCTGGTTCAATAGTTCCTTCAAACCCCTAATTTCTTCAGTGGCTTTAGAAAGCTGCTCAGTAAATGAAGACTCGAGAAGGTTTTTATCTTTGTCTGCCTGATTGGATGATGCTTTCTCAACTGCCAATTCTGCTGCCATTACTTTCACTTGTTGCTCCAAGGTATACTTTTCTTCCTCTAAGATTTCTTTTTCACGTTGAAAGCCATCGAACTGCTCTTTCTAGTTGTCTGCCTCGATGTGATAATCATTCATTAACTGCTATGTGGACGATCTTCTTTATCATCTCCGTGCAATGAGGTTGATCTACACAAATAAAAGAATAATATGATACCAATAGAAAGGAAATCACGTGCAAAATAAAAAGCTAAGGCTTATACCTCTAAAGATGAATGCACGATATCATTCATCCACATTAAAGAACTGTGGATTTTCAATTTTGACTTCTCAATTGGGCCAATCAATGGATTTAGCCATATATCAAATTGGCCAGATTTCTTCAAAAGATTACCATCCTCAAGAAACTCGATGGTAACTTTTTTCATTACCCTACTAGAGGAACCAACTTTAGCATGAGAAGTTGTAACAGTAGGAATAGTAGAGGGAGTCAAAATAGCCACGAGCGGAGCACTGGCAGTAGCAACAGGTGCGGGGAACTGAGGGTCAACTAAAACAAACATGGGAAAAGAAGCAAGAGGCGTTTCCTCAATAACAAAGCAAAAGTCTTCACCAAACCCACGAGAAAAGAGCTGTTCAGAAGAGCTACAGGGTGCGGCAGGCATCTCATCATCAGAACTTACTAAGGTAGCACCTTCAGGCTCGCCCATTGGGGGCAGAACTGGGAGAAGGAGTAGCTTCGTCATCTTAAATGATATGTCTCCTAGCATGAGACCTACAAACCAACAAGCTCTCCTCCCACTCCCCTTCACTCTTAGAACTATGTGCTCTATCAATTTTTTTTAACGAAGAACTCAAGATTATCTCTTGATCCATCGACAGAGAGAATCTCGAAGAAGTAATCGATGCAGCATTCACCTTGAATAGAAAACCCTAGTAAAGAAAAGGGTTAATAAGTGCTAAAGTAAGTATGAAAGCAAGGAAGAAAGTGGAAGAGAATGTTACCATGAGTCTTCACTTTCTATCCAAACCTGTTAGAAAGGTATTTCCAGGACCTTTCTTCCATAGGAGCAATGGTTAACAATTTTTCTACCCAACCACGGAAAGCTGGGACTTCCTCAACAGCTTCCATAGTTACTGAAAAATAAAAATAAAAGAGCTATGAGATTGCAGCCTCTTCATAAAAAGAAGAGGAATAGAAAATATGAAAAGAAACTTACGTGCAAAGTTTCACTTTTCTAGGAATGGCATGTTCTCTTCTCCACTAACCCACTTGTGGGAGTAGCAATGTATCGAGCATACCAACCACGATCCTTGTCATATTCAGGGCTCACTAAAACCCTCTTACTCCTGGCCATGGGAGTAAACACCCCAGAATAAAATAACTTGGGGGAATAAAGATTAATCCGATGATAAAAGGTGAAGGGTAAAGAATCCAAGTTTGAAGTCATGGAAGTAACTTGATTTCTAATCGATTCTCTATTGATAAAGAAGGAAAGTTCAGCGGGAATAATCTCATCGATAGTGGGTTCACGAAATGGTTAACTAGAATCCCTATTTCTAGCAGAAGATCTATGTGAAGAAGAAACCCTAGTTCTAAAGACGACGGGGTAGTGGTACTGGGTTAAGAAGAAGAACCACAGATAGAAACAGATCATAAACTACGTAACCTACCACCTCTTCTACTTCTGGTAGGAGCATAAGAGGGGGGAAGTTCATCCACTATAACTAGGGTGGGCATCGGTCCGTTTGGTTCGGTTATGAATATTATCGGTTATCGGTTTAAAAATTTGATAAAGAGATAACTTAACTGATAAGATACCAGTTATCGGGCATCGATTAATCGATTATTGATCATTATTGGTTCGATTATCGTTTTACCCTATAAGATGAGTCAATCTAGAGTTAAGCAAAAAAGAAAAGATAATTCACTGGAGTTAAGCAAAAAAGAGAATAATTCACATATAGTATACTAAAGACTTGCGCTAGGAGTAACTAGTAAGGTCTATGAAGTATGAAGATGAAGAAACTGAAGAATGGGGTTGAGAAAGAATAGGAGAGAATGAACTAAATCCCGTAGCATTTGTATATACTTAAGGGTAAATTCATAATTTTATTTAATTCCTATTAGGTTATCAGTTAACCTATTAACAAAATTGGCAAACTGAGGTGCGAACTAATAGCCCAATAGTAAAAAAATTCTAAATTGTTACCGAATCATTAACCCAATAACCTGATACTGATAATCCAATAAACAATTAACAGTTCGGGTTATCAGTTTACTCGATATATGCCCAGCCCTAACTATAACAACTTTACGGGGATCAGGATTTGAAGAAGACATAGTTGTATGACAAAGCAATATATGATGAAGAACGAGAACTATAGAGAACAAAGAACATGGTAGAAAGTTTTTTGTAAAAACAAAGGTAAATGAGGTATTTATATGAAGAAGCAATCGTCATGAAAAGGGGGTCATGATGGAAATGTCATGATAAAACAGTCACTTCATGACTGCTGCATCCGCAAAAAAACCCTAGAAATTGCTAAAGAGTCGCAGACCCAATTAATGAAGGCCACGTGACACATGTATTAAATGGAAGTGACATACGACACGTTGGTTCTGGAGAAGACGTAATGATACATGGGAAACGGCGGCAAAAATTCTTGCCATAAATACATACCACTTCCCAAATATTCAATTGCAGAATATTCGACAAGAGGGGGAACAATCTGTATTGGTAAAAATAAATATTACACGTGAAATTAAATATGTGGCTGATATGGCAAGACGCGTGGATAACTAGAAAAGTGACGTTGGAGAGATGCATTGAAAGAGACATGAGTCGTAACAGATACGAGCAAATCACCCATGAGAGGAAAATATATGGTCACTCAGGTCTAAACAATTACATGAAGAGGTACCGATGGAGTAAATCAGGACAGTAAAAAAGGAAAGATTCATGAAATCATCAATTAATGAGCGTGAATGATCTCAAACGTTACAGAATACTCATGATCAGTTATGATTACCAATTATAACGTCTCATTAATATCATTAATGCTCATAATGATTTGGTCATAAAAGGGAAAAGACATTGTACTTATAGATTCCTATATAAGGGAAAGAGATATCAATTGTACGGACACGCTCTGATTATTATTGGAATACAATTACTTTCTTTTGCTTAGTATTTGCTATTTTTGCTATCTCATATTCTAATTTCCTTTCTTGTCACTAAGTAAATATAGAATTTCTTGATTATCAGTAGCCCGAGTATTTCTTAAAATAAGCTTTGACCGAATTACACAATTTTTGGTTAAACACTGCATTCATCAAACTCGGGCAACAGTTTACAAATCTCGGTCTGGTATTTTTGCAAACTTGTTCTTAGATTTGGAAAGTCCTCGTGACTTGGTTGGGGATGAGCTAAGAGTCACAACGTAGTGTTACCCGTCTCGCCACGTACTTGAGTGCTAGCTTTGATCCTACATACTCAGCCTCATTGTTAGTCATATCCAAGCATCTTATGGACTGGATAACCACTTCGCCAGTCGGGACTTCAAGCATAAGTCCCAGCCAGAACCACGACATATTAGAAGCATTGTCGGTATACAAAATCCATAGATCTTGCATTTGTGGAGAAGCGTATACTGCTTCTTTTTTGACTTCGGGCATTATGTTTGCACTGAAGTCGGCGACAAAGTCAGCAAAGGCTTGTGATTTTATCGCTATTCGCAGTTGCTATATGATATAATGCTCACTTAATTCTATGACCCACTTGGATAACCTGCCCGATAGCTCGGGCTTATGTAAAATGCTTTTCAAGAGAAAAGTTGTGACTACCGAAATAGGGTGGCACTGAAAATAGGGTCTAAACTTTCGTGAAGATACGACCAAAGCCATGGCTAATTTTTTGAGGTGGGGGTACCTCGTCTCGGCATAGAATAAGTTTTTGCTAATGTAATAGATGGGAGATACTGTACCTTTATCTTCTCAGACTAGGACCGCAGTCACTTCCATTTCAGATACGGCGAGGTAGACAAGGAGGCAATCCCTAGGTTTTGCTTTGGAAACCAATGGCGATGATGACAGGTAATCCTTTTACTCCTTCAGGGCTTGGACGTACTCTGAAGTACACTGGAGGCCATTGTCTTTCTTGACTACGCTAAAAAACTTGTGGCATCTGTCGTATGATCGCGAGATGAATCTCGACAGGGCGGCGATACGGCCAATCATCCTCTGAACCTGGTTTTTGCTGGTTAAGTGTTCTGGTAATCCTTCTTTGGCTTTGACTTGGTTGGGGTTGACCTTGATACCTTGTTGTGATACTATGATGCCCAAGAATTTTCCTGAGGTCACGCCGAATGCACATTTTTCAGGGTTTAGCTTCATGTTATACCATCTACATATGTCGAAGGCTTCTTTCAGGTGGTCGAAGTGATCTTCTTTCCTTTTGGACTTGACCAACATATCGTCTATATAGACTTCCATGGTCTTGCTGAGTTGATCTTTGAACATTTTCGTCACCAAGCTTTGGTATGTCACCCTTGCATTTTTTAGTCCGAAGAGCATAACTCTGTAATAGTACGTTCTTTGGTGGGTGATGAAGGTATTCTTCTCTTGATCCTCCTCTTCCATGTGGATTTGATTGTAGCTCGAGTAGGTGTCTAAGAAGCACAACAGTTCATGCTCGGCCGCGTCATGATCTGGTCGATATGAGGTAGTGGGAATGATTCTTTGATGACACTTTGTTTAAATCTATAAAGTCCATGCACAACTGCCATTTTCTATTCTTCTTTTTCACCATGACCACATTGGCGACCCATTAAGGGTATTTTGATTCTCTAATGGAACCATTTTCCAGTAAACTTTTGACCTTCTCGCGGACTGTATTATTTATGGCAGAATTGAATTTCTGCTTAACATGTCTCGTCGAAGGGTGGAATGGGTTGATGCTCAATTTGTGTGTGGGAATTTCCTTTGTGATGCCTGACATATCTGCATGGGAAAAAACAAAAAGTTTGTGTTAAGAATTGAAAGAATTCACCTGGATCTTGAAGCCTGCAACCGATGTAGGCTTTCTTGCTGAGGTTGTTATCATCAAGTTGGACGGGGTCAAAGTCTTCTATGGTTGATCCCGCGGCCTCCACTATTTTGGGATCTTTGATGATGTCCTCTCTTTTGTCACAGCTCGACCTCGTCCTTGTTAATTGCTATGCATCTTTTGCTTTGACCTTCATTTGTTGGGTAGTTGTACAATCTAGGAAGATGCGGCAGCACTCTCAAGATGTGCGTTGTTCTCCCCGTATGCTGAATATTGCCCATGGATTTGGAAATTTGATAACTTGGTAAAAGCTGGAAGGAATGGCCCTCATGGCGTGTATCCAAGATTGTCCTATTATGGCATTGTACATCGTATACCGATCCATTATGTGTAATGTGGTTTTCAAGGTAATGCCGCCGGCCAGGATGGGGAGTGTGATTTCTCCAAATGTTCGTTCAACTGCATTGTTAAATACTATTAGCATGATACAGCACTATCTTATCATCGATTTTTGTCTTTGTAAGTACTCAAGGGTGGACAATGCACGTGCAACCCCCGTTGTCCACCATAATGTGTCTTACATCTGTATCTAATAATCGTAAAGTGATAACAAGAGCACCATAGTGAGGGAAAACCGAACCGTGTACTTTCTTCGAGTTTGTCATATCGTTCATGAGTGATCGACCACTTGAGTTTTTGGGTTGTGATGAATTTATGTTGTTGATAGATGTGTCATCGCCGCCGCCGATGATCATTTGAATGGTGTGAGTTGGTAAAGACATTTCCGGTGGTCCCTGGTGTTGTTCACGTCCTCGGGCGAAGTTGGTCCTGCCTCGGTTGCTCATCAATTCTTTTTAGTGCCCTTGGTGAAGCATGTTTATGACTTCCTACCTTAGAGCGATGCAATCCTCAGTTTGGTGACCTCGCTCTTAGCGGAACTCGTAGAGGGCGTTTTGACTTTTTGGTGCTTGGTTCTGACCTCATCTTTTGCGGCCACTTTACCTTCGGTCCGAGCTTCTCCAATACGTAGACTATCTTTGAAGGCGACACACAAAAGTTGTTAGCAGATAATAAAAGGGGCATACCTCTCTTGTTCCGTAGAGTCCCGGTCCTTGGCTTAGATGGGCCTTCTTCGTGGCGGTAGGGGGGCATGATGGCGCTTCTTATATACAGCTGATATCTTTCTCGATTAGGTCATGGAGCTACAAAATCTCTCCTAGCATCATTTCTTCGGTCCTTCCTTGACTCGGCCTGCACCGAGGTCAACCGATGGGTTGGCCCATTCAGGTCGTCTTCATCACCGTGGACCTCGCCAGAGTAGGCATTGTGTATTTCATCCCAAGTAGTTGGAGGATACTTCATAAGCCGACTTAACAATTTTTTGGTTGCCCTCGAATCGTTCCTGTTCAGCCTATTTTGGAAAGCTACTATAGCCATGCCTTCTGATACATTTGGAAAGGTCATCCGTACTTGGTTGAAACGAGTGATGAGGTCCCTTAATCCTCTCCGGGCGATTTTTTGATGGCAAATATGTCATTCACTCTTGCCTCCATCTTTTTGGCCACAACATGTGCTGTTACAAACTTGTCGGCCATCTCTTCAAATTTTCGATGGAGCGCATAGGCAATTGTGAGCACCAATTCAATGCTCCTCCATTGAGGGTCTCACCGAACTTTTTCAACAAGATGGAGGATACTTGTTCTTTGGAGAGATCATTGTTTTTTACCGCCGTAACGTAGTGAGTCGCATGGTCCTCAAGGTTGGTCGTGCTATCATATATCTTCAGATAAGGCAACATCGTGAAAGTATTTGGTATGGCATGCGGGGCAGATCCATCACTGTAGGGTTGTTCAAAGAACCGACCATCATCTCTTTTTGGAAAGAGTTTCGGGGCACCTGGTATTTTGTCGACTCTTTCTTGGTGCTCCCTCATTTGATCCCAAAGCATTTTGTTGTCATTTACCAGTTTTTTCATCTTCTTCAGAATGGCTCTGAGGGTGTCGCCACCTGCATTATTAACATTGTGAGTGATACCTGTAATCAGAGGGAGCAGGCCGTGCTGCTCGGCTATTATTGGTTCAATGCAAGTCCTTGCATTTTCTATAAGTGCCTCCTGGGCGGGCTTGTCGAAGATGCTGGTCAACGACTTTGTCAGCCAAGCCCCAAGCAGTGGTGCCTCTTCCATTTTGAACGTGGAAGCTCATTTACCGTGGGATGTCGTGATACTGCCTTGAGGAATAGGCGACCACTTCGCGTGGGAGAGGCGTTATATCTTCGCCTTCCGTTTCAGAAACCTCGTTGATGGAGCTCAAGAGGTTTGTAGTGAGGGCTGCCACTACCTTCATTCTTTCTTCTCCCTTACCTGCCATATCAGTTGTGTGTACAGGGAATTAGAGGTTTTTCCCCTTTATTTTTTTTGAATTGTCTAGTTATGGATCTAGAAGAAACTGAAATTTAACTAGGAAATCCCCACAGACGGCGCCAAATTATTTGATAAAAAATGTGTAAACCCTAGATTAAACTAATTGATTTTGTGTAATGACGAGTAAAACCCAGTTAATGATAATAAACTCATATTTATATCGGTTGACACAAACAAAGACAGTATTGAGAGGAGACTAAATGCGGTATGCATTCAATGTTTTAAGATGATTATTGATGGAAGAATATCAAGCAATAAATGGCATTAAAGTAAATAAGGAGAAGAATTCACCCAATATAGAATGAGGTGGATGATTTCTCCTTCTGACATGATGAATGATAGACAAATACTAGAATATAGGGACTCTTCTCGGATCTGGTAAAAAAATGTGGAATAGTAGACAATCGAATCTCTTTAGAAAGGTAGTATTTGTATTTTATTTAGAGAGAGTCTGCTTTTCAAAGAGTGTTCTTATCAGAGAATATTATATGTCTTTCACCTTATCTATTTATCTATTTATATGGAATATGATCACCTAAAGATCTTATTACAAAACTAGTCATTATTGTTGCTCTTGACATTTGATCTCGGCCGTCATCGACTGCTCGGCTATGAAAATTGCTTGGTAGGCGACCTCAATTGAATTACTTTTTGTAATACCTCTACATGCTAAATCTCCTCGAGGCAAATTTTGATCCATACAATAGGTTTTCTTAACTTTTCCTTTTGTTTTGTTTCTCCGCCTTTGTACGTCCAGATAGACTGATTGAGGGAACGAAAGATTAAATTGAAAAGCTCTTACTGGAAACTAAAAAGAGCAAGAGGATGCAGATCACAAGTTTTTATGCGTAAACTTTACACAATTTTCTTAATTTCAAGGTGCCATAAGATAAAATTTAAATAATTGAACCTTACACTAACAACAATATATTCACCACCAATCTGAAATTTCTTAAAATTTTCTTTTAGTCCAAATATTCAAAAGGTGATTTCATCTCATTGTTATGTTAAATAAGCTTTACGGCTTTCATAAGCTACTACAAAAAAATTATGTACTTGGTTTTGAGGTCGGTGAAACTAGAGAACGAGAAGGGGAAAATAAAAGGGCATCCTTATAAAAGCAAATTTTATAAGTTTGTCCTCCCCTTCTCTATTCACTTCAATCCGGACTAAATTATATTACCACCTCAAAATTTTATATTCCAATCTATACAGTCATTTTTTGTTCTTCAATTGTATTTCATTATCTTTTGTTTCCACTTGTTGGGGCAAATTGGTGCATGTTCGAATTATCTTCACCTGCCGGCCTCAAATGATTTTGGACTGTGGTTGGTCTTGATTCCATTTCACTCTAAGACACTACTAAAAATTTGTCAAAAATCAACCAAGGTGGACCGTCGGTCAAAAAACTGGAAAAAAAATCGATCAAAGTTGGTCGGTTTTTTTAAAATATATTTTTTAAATTTTTTCTTTTTACGAAACCGACCAACTTTGGTCGGTTTTCTTTGGTGCAAAAATGCAGGAAATATTTTTGATTCCCGCAAAATTTATTTTTCAAGAAACCGACCAATTGTGGTCAGTTTTTCATTTTAAATAAATAAAAATTAATATTAAAAAATCAACCGAAATTGGTCGGTTAATTCGGCCGGTCATTTTAAAAAACTGAACAACTTTGGTCGGTAATTTTATTTTTTAATAAAACCGACCAACTTTGGTCGGTTATTTTCGTACGAAAATACTATTAAAGAGTATAAATCAAATAAAAGATAGTCTTAAAACAAAATGCACCAATGGTCTAGTGGTAGAATAGTATGCTGCCACAATACAGACCCCGGTTTGATTCCTAGATGGTGCATTTTTCAATTACATAATACATAATTAAAATACCGACCAACTTTGGTTGGTTTTTTCGGCAATTTTTTTTTTTGACCAACCAACTTTGGTCGGTATGCTCTTCCGGCCTTTAAAATACCGTCCACACGTAAATGGTCGAATTTTGGACGGTTATTGGCCATTATCGACCAACTTTGATCGATTATTCAGGACGATATTGCCCGAACTTCTAGTAAGAGGATGTAACTGGTAGTATAACTAACGCTTGTTTTACATGCTAAATATTGAGTGTGCAAAAAAAGATTTCTCTCTAAGTCATTCAAAAAGTAATTATAGGTAACTTTATATTCATAATAAATAAAATTACTAACCCATAAAATAAGACAAATAATTTTATCTGGTTAGATTATGGTAATATCATAATTTTTAATTACATCATAAGTGGGTGTAAATTAAATTCTAAGTAATATTGGACTATTTGAAGTGTAGTGCCGGCTAGAAGGTAAAGCCAATGAGACAATGGCTTTAGGTCCTGAAATTTTTAGGGACCCATTTTTTAGATTACTAATAGATTAATACTAAGGTGATTTTTGCAAAATATATTTGAATATTTATGGTAAAAAAAGTATAAGATTTTTCTAAAAAAGAAATAAATATTATTATTTAGTCAATGTGACTTATGATGACTAATACTTAATTTGCACTCCCATATTAATATTCTTCTTCTTTTTCTTTCTCAAACTAAAATTTGTGTTTTCTATTCTCTTTTTCCCCTATTACTAAGGTATCTATTCTCTAAAAAGATAAGGGATGAAAGTCGGTAAAAGTTTACCAAACACTAGATGTCTACACCAGGCCAATAAATATAAGATATATCTCATGCACTCATATTTTTTTACACTTAACCATAGTTGAGTGATACACATTTTCACTTTGATTTGTTCATTCTCAAGGTTAATTATTTGATTAGGTGCAAACTCCTGTCGATGAGTTTTTATTGATAGAAGACGTGAATAAATAAAAACTGCCTCGTTTTTATTTTTTTAAGCATGGCAGCAACAATGAAATTTATCCTATGTCAAGTTACTGACTTCTAGAATCAAGTTTTAGTGTACTAACATATTATTAGTTTTTTATGGGCCTCTAATATTATGGAGCCGCCTATGTTGAAGTGACAAATTCAATGATTGATAAGAAAGCCACGAGGCAAGACATGCATATCAAAATTTATCGGTAACTATGTTTTTATCACCGAAATATTAAGCCAAAACGAGAGAAAACCATAATTTCACAAAATTAATTAACAGCAATATCCCAACGCACTAATCTTCTCAATAAAACTACAGAAAACACAGTGGCACTCTAACCATGGTAATTAAGAAACTTGGCCTATGATTTGAGATCCCTAATTATTCTTTATGTCCAAAGGCAGCACCAAAGGAGAAGGAGAAGGAGAAGGAGCAGGAGTAGAATTAGAAGAAACATTAGTAGTAGCAGATTTAGAAGCATCACAATAACCCCTCAAGATATCTGTTTGTTCAGGAGTGAATCCAAGGGTATTTAGCATAGTAGGCCAACAATGATGTGTAATAACAGAAATGGCTTGGCAGCATGGTAAGTCAATATCAACTGTGCCAATTGTGAAATAAGCAACTATTTCATTTGTGCAAGATTTTATCTCCCCAAGTGCATTCCAACACTCAAGTATACTTCCTTCATCAGCTTGGTCAAGTGTTGCTACTATTATTGGTATTTCTCTAGCTGAATTAACAGGGCTCAAACCTGTTGTTGAACAAGTAAGTATGATTAACAAGACATAGCAATATTTTAAAGCCATGTTTACAAAGTGAATGAATGGATGTGTATTTTTCAGAAGGAAAAGATAAGGAATGTTGCAAGTAAAATAGGGGCTTTTATTGGGCTTTAGGGGGAGAGGAGAGGACTCTTTTGAGTAAATGATATTTTGAAACTTATGTCTTTAGTGGCACTTAAAAGACATGGAAGAAGATTAAGGGATGCTATAATTAAGTAAACATTGAATGACAAGTCCTATAATTCGGTAATGACCTAAGACATCCTATTTTGCCTCAAGTGCTTGTGTTTTGTGGCAAACCCTACAAGTGCGTGTAAAGGGTGATATTGCCTCTAGTTGTGGGATTAAATATGTTGGCAAGTATACAAATAATATATACTCCCTCCGTTCACTTTTATATGTCCACTATTGACTTTGCACACCTCAATTTAATGATACTCATTAATTGGTGTATAGTCTTAATGAATTTGGAAAATAAATGCTAAGGCCAAAATAGAAAAAATAAATTATTTTTTTATTGATATGCGAAAAATGACAAATAAAAATAAAAATTCACTTTTACAATACTTGACAAGTAAAAGTGAACGGATAGAGTATATAAATTTTTTGAATCTTTACATTAAAAGTAGAGCGGATGCAGTGCTAATTTTTTTAGATGGTATATATAAATTATATATTAATTATATTTGATTACACACACATATAAATATATATAAAGGATGGAATGAAAAAGCTGAGCTGGTATATCTTTTAGGCCAAGGTTCCTATTTATCTTTTTTCTCATTTATTTTCCCATTTTCCTCTTATTTTCGTATTAACAAAATAGCTAAATAATGCTTTGACTCTTTCGGTTATCTAGCCTTTATTATACTCTTTAAACCATACTAAATTTTATATAAAAAAAAGCATAACGACTTGAGTCTCTTTAAGTACCCATTGTTATTTATTATTCCTTCCGGTTCACAATAAGTGTCCAATTTATTTTTTTATTTTGGTTCAAAATAAGTGTCTTGTTATGTAATCAAGAAAGAATTCAATTTGGTTTTACAAAATAATCCCTATGTACATATCCCTAAAAAATTTTCTTACTCCTCACATTAAATGTTTAGTTAGGGATAGTTTAGTCATAATAGGTATTTTTGTATAGAATTTAGTATTTTCTTAATGGGCGTGCTAAAAATAAATTGGACACTTATTATGAACCGGAGGGAGTACTCCCTCCTGTCCAAAATAAATTATTTTTTTGGATGTTTTCACACAAATTAAGAAATCCACATTTTAGCATTAATTAGCAATGAAATTGACCATATTAAACTTTACTATCTCACATAAACACTCCTAACACATATTCCAACACTATTTACTCCAAGGACAATGTAGAAAAAAATAATTAATTCATTCTTGAAATCTGAAAAAATCACTTATTTTAGACCACAAGAAAAAGGCCAAAAAATTACTTATTTTGGAGTGGATGGAGTATTATTTATACCAGATTAAATCTTGGGCTAAGAAACTCACACATCTTTTTTTCTCATTTTTGGAGTTTTTCTTTCTTTCTATTTCATCTTATTATTATAAATAAAACCAAAAAAAACTTAAAGAAAAACCACATATAAACCATTTACTAAATTGAAAAAGCCCAAAAGCCGGTAACTGACTAATCACATTTAAACATTAAATATTTTTTTTTAAATAAACAACATATGTAACTGAAATGAAACCTGAATGATTACAAAGGAATGATATAATAAGAGAAGGAATTTCTCTTGATGAGCCTGTTACAAATTTTGAGCAATCGAATAAGTCGAGGGATGAAGGGTCGTTGTATCTATTTTGCTCCATATTTGCAGAGGAAGTTCCTCTGGGATGAACTACAAAGTTCCTATGTACTTTGTCATGTATGCTATCTTTGTTTTACTTTAGCACATAAATGCAAAAATATAGTAAAGAAATTCAATATTACTGCCAAGTTTCTCCCATTTAACTTTTTAGGTGTTTCAAAAAATTGTCTTTAAGACGAACAACTCACAAGAAACGATAAAAATCTCTTTGTTTTAATTTGTTTTCAAAATTTCTCGTGCTTGGTAGTGTTTTAATATTTTCTTCGCATGTAAATTATCTATATTTTAAACAGTGTATATCTGACTTGGGTTTTTTCCCCATTATATTTGACTTGGTTGACACCGTAAGACTAAGTTTATTTTATTTTCGGTCGTGGTTCAAGGTGTCTTTTATTGATAAATAACTTTAGCATCTAAGTCTTCTCCGCTACTCAATTTCCTTCTAGACACATTGATATATCTCCGGTATATAATATGATATTTTTTTTGAAGACACACACTTTAAATTAAATCTTTTATGGTAAAGTAGTCATCAAGGGAAAATTCAAATGACATAATTAATGATAATAATTTTTTAAATTGTGATTTCATCAATTTATGAAATTAAACTAGACTTTGTGTGCATATAAATAAATTTATTGTTTCTATTGCAGTTAAATTTATAAAATGATAATTTCAAATCCACTATTGTACTGTGAGAAGCGCGAGTAAAATTGACTAGTTATACATATATTATACAACTGATTATTTTTTGTTTAAGTGGTATAGTGTATGCCTATTTAGGTACTTTTATAAAATATGGGCTCTCATTAATTATATTATTGGGCTTTCATCAAGCTAGCCCCAAAGTCCTATTGGGCTTATAGCCCATTATTGAAAGGGATTTTTACCTAACTATACCATATATGAAACTTTATTATTCTAAATGTGCATAGTTTATTAATTACCCGCCCAGTCCACGTTTTACTTACAAATTTTATACCATTTGACTATTAGGCATTAAAAGGGCAGAACAT
>MU675493.1:119712-136027 GCA_026770625.1 Nicotiana glauca
AAAAAAAACTTTATGAATCCTTTTGATTATGCTTGGTAGGCACAACCATAAGGATTTTATGAAATAAACTATTGAAGAGAATTGTAGAATCGTGGGTAACTGATGGAAAACGTGGGTGAGAGGACGAAAATGGGGGAATTAACTGAAGGTAAAACGTGAGGGGGTGTGGGGGGTGGGAGGAGAGAGAGGCGGGTAAACTAAAATTGGAGAATATATGCTCCTAAAATCACGCCTAGTATAAATTAAGCAATAATTATACCCTTAATTTGAATTATGGTATATAAACAGTAATTTGGTATGCTTAAATGTAATAAACATAAACATTAAACTGAGGGTAATAAGGTTTTATATATGGTATAGGTATTTAAAAATCACTTTAGAAAAACAAACAAATTTGTATAGATCAAAAAGAGCAAACTTTTTGCTCTCATTCCTATAGAGGGAAAAGAGCTCCTGCGCGAAACTGGAAAACTCTATTGTCGTTACCGGTAAAGATGACCGCTGTACAATTGCCGAAGCAAAAGGTACACATGCTGGAAGGGCACGTCGGAGCAGTATTAGCGGCGAGGTTCAACAGCAATGGTGAGTACATCCTGAGCTGCGGCAAGGACCGTACCATCCGGCTATGGAATCCTCACCGTGGAATTCACATCAAAACCTACAAAGCTCACGGCCGTGAAGTCCGCGATGTCCATGTCACCCAGTAACACTCTTCTCTCTTTTTTCCTTTTTTTTCTTCTCTCATAAATTGTTTTCGATATCTCTATATTGTGATTAAGCTTGTGAAACATATCATATTATATACCTTCAGGGGCACTGTGTTGTGCCAAATCGTCTTCCATGGCCAAAATCTCTATTGTCAAAAGAGGATAGAAACTTGTAGCATGATTTAATCGAATAAATTCCATTTTTTAAACCCTCCAGGTGATGGAATCAATCTTTAATTGGTTTAGAGAGGTGTTAGTGTTACCAAGCAAATGTAGAAGTTGACATGTACTTTGTACTTCCCAATCATTCAAGTTTCTTCTGAGAAGAGATCCCGCCCTTGAGCAGTAGATAACTCAGCTATCACAGCACTATGTAGAGAGGATATGCTAAGTCCCATGAAAAAAGTCTTTTAAAGGGGAGTGCCCCAACCAAGCATTTTCCCAAAATCTAATTTTCCTAACATTTCCAGGTGAGAAACCAGAACTTCATTAAAGTTGCTCCGAATGAGTGCATGTGCTTCCAGATTCCTATTCCAAAAGAAGCACTTGAACCTTTTGTTACCTAGGACTTTCAACTTTTCAACTAGAACCTGGTATAAAGCTTAAATCTCTAAGTGCTATACGTTTCTGTCTTTGTCAACTGGTGATTTGATAATGAGTAAAAGAGAAAAGACAATCTACTGATAAAAAAGGGAGAAGTCAATGCAAAGAACAAAATTTTGAGTTAAGAGTAGTAAGTAGTAATATATCATGCACACTTGTAGAAAAATAACAACAGATCATTCATGCATTTATATGTTTATGTTGGATATTATCTCCTTTTGTATAATCAAGTATTCAAGTCCCTAGATTTTAGCTTTTTATGGTTTATTTTATCATTCGTTTGGCCTGATTCCAAAGATGTTTTGGTGATGCAAATTTTTGATGGCTCGCATGCTTCTACTGTGTTAATATTGTAGGGATAATTCAAAACTTTGTTCATGTGGTGGCGATCGACAAGTATTTTATTGGGATGTATCAACAGGTCGTGTAATTCGCAAATTTCGTGGCCATGACAGTGAGGTTGATTCTTATTCCTAATTTAGAATGCAAAGAAAGCTTTGTTGGAAATTCTAATGAGTATAATACTCGAAGATCTGTTCAAATCAGTATACTATATGGAGGCCGATCTTTTTCACAAACATTTTCTGAGAAAGTATCAGGTATAACCATTGAAACAATTTACAGGAAAATACCTTAAGAAGGAATCTGTTAAAAAAGAAGGGGGTGCAGGGTGGGATTGTGATGTACTTTCAAGGTTTTGCACCTCTCAAGTACAAAGAAGAGAGAAAAACAAAAGCACCCCGCTAAAGTTTTTCACAAAACTAGCGAAAGCGTTCTTCAAACTCATGTTAGAAGAATGTAAGATGGAAAGAAACCTCACCCACACGTTCCCCAATCCCGCAAGATTGCATGAAGCGAAGGAAGAACAATGGAATAAAAAGTAAATCACGTTTTTGAAGTAATAGCTTAGAAAAACTAATCACCAATCTTTATTTTCAGCATATTAAGCCCTTTAAATAGGTCTTACAATGAGTAAAATTGGTAAGGTTAAGGAAAACTAATCCTAATTAGACTAGAATAAGAATAAGGGTAAGAAGACCTATCCTAACTAAAGTTGGTAAAATAACTCTAGTAAGAATGGGATACCAACTAACAATCCTAGATTGACTAGAACTACAAATATAATCCTATTTAAACAAGAATTAAATTACGAGGAAATAAGAAATAACAAATCATAATCTTTAAGGAAACGAAATCCTAATCTTGAATGGATTCTTTGCTTCTTGAATTTCTTGAATTTTTAGCATTCTTGATCTTGCATCATTCTCCTCTGGTTGAAAAAGACTCGTCCTCGAGTCTAACAACTTCCATAGATGGCGCAAGATTTGCTATAATAAGAACGGAGACCCAAGGGGGGGAAATTGGGGACCCAATGCTCACCAGGTTTTAGGTTACATTTTGCTAGTTTATCATAGAGCTTCTTGACGTTGTAAGCAAATTTAGCATGTGGTCGAACTGAATTCCACTTTCTATGTTTCAACTTTCTATCAAGTCCTGTCCATGTAATCTTTCTATATTGACTCTTAAACTTCAACTTACGATATGAAGTTATTGGTATATAGTTAACCAACTCCATGTCTAGCTTTGAGTTAAACATGGAGATCAACTCTCTTCTTGGGAATGCATCAATTGCATCGCTCATACGCCAACAGTCACTTTGATGATAGCCATATATATTTATGACGTTAAGACATCTTGTTTCTCCAATATATGGACTCAAACTCTCCTATATCCACTCCTTTATAGGTAATCCTTCTTCCTGTTCATGCATATTTCTATGGACTTTAGGGTTAACGAAATATGCTCACTTGCTTGGTATGTTAAAGTCAACAATCAAGTCAATGTTGTGTTGAGCTTCTATGAAAGGCGCAAAGTCGATGACACACATTATTGGATGCTCCAATGGATGATCATAGAACTTTGGTGGTAAATCCTATCTTGTGGATCCAATGCATGTTCCTCGTCTCTTTGATAATGGCCTTCATCAGTTCCGCCCTCTTCACTCCCTTGATTATCTGAATATTTATCATAATGGGCATGGTGTCTTGGTACTCTTGTACCTTGGTTAACTTCAACCTCTTCAGCTCTTTGTGAATGTATTGGTGGATGTAGAAGTGGTAAATGTGGCGGTTGTAGGTTGTAGGCGTTGTGGAAGATTTGGTGGCTGATTTTGAACCGCTAAGCATTCAACCAATCTAGTCAAATTCTGCATTGATTTCCTTAAGTCATCTAGTTGCACTTTAATTTCTTCGTTGTCTCGTTCAAGGGCTGTAGCTCTTTATCTTTCTATCTCAAGTTGTTCATCAAGTGAAGAAGATCTCGAGCTTGTTATTTTCTTGTCTAGAGACATGATGAACAAGATAACAATTTAAAAATTCGGACCTGGAACTTGAGCTCTGATACGAAATTGATGTACTTTCAAGGTTTTGCACCTCTCAAGTACAAAGAAGAGAGAAAAACAAAAGCACCCTGCTAAAGTTTTTCACAAAACTAACAAAAGCGTTTTTCAAACTCATGTTAGAAGAATGTAAGATTTTAGAAACCTCACACACATGCTCCCCAATCCCGCAAGATTGCAAGAAGTGTTGAATAAAGGAAGAACAATGGAATAAAAAATAAATCACGTTTTTTAAGCAGTAGCTTAGAAAAATTAATCACCAATCTTTATTTTCAGCATATTAAGCCCTTTAAATAGGCCTTACAATGAGTAAAATTGGTAAGATTAAGGAAAACTAATCCTAATTAGACTAGAATAAGAATAAGGCTAAGAAGACCTATCCTAACTAAAATTGGAAAAATAATCTAGTAAGAATGGGATACCAACTAACAATCCTAGTTTGACTAGAACTACAAATATAATCCTGTTTAAACAAGAATTAAATTACTAGGAAATAAGAAATAACAAATCATAATCTTTAAGGAAACGAAATCCTAATATTGAATGGATTCTTCGCTTCTTGAATTTCTTGAATTTTTAGCATTCTTGATCTTGCATCACATTGTATTGCAGCGGTTTCAGGAATTATAGGTTGGCATTAAAGCTATACAAGGCGGTGATGGAGTGGTGACGGTGAATTGATGATGATAGGATTAGCTGTAGAAGATTGTGTTAATTTATAGCTGAATTCTGATGGTCCATGGCAATTCTTAGTGGTGGTAGTGTGGTGAGTAGTGAAGACCAGTCTTTGTATGAATTCTATTAAGAGCAAGCACGCAACGAGTACCACTGGAAATGCGAATCACTATCCTTGTCGTGGTGTAATAGTTTCTTCACTCAACTTATCAAAATGATAATAATAATAATAATAATAATAATAATAATAATAATAATAATAGTGTCTTCATTACTTCATTAAAAAAATAGTTTCTTCATTCAAAGAGGTTGTCCAAATAAGGCAACTAAGTTGTAGAAAAGTACTTGGAAGGGTAAAACACATCTGAAAACATTTACGCCATCATAAATGAAGCCGATGTCAAAAATAGGGTCAAAGTTTTGATAATCTGTGTGTTCTAAGTTATTCAACGTAAACAGGTGGTATACTGTCAAAGGTTCATGGGCCAGGAGTATATTTATCTTACTGTTTTAAGATTCCACTCTTTTGTGTGTGCTTTGATATGTTTGTTATTATGTTTGTGATCAAATTTCAATTTGCTGTGGAGACTTCCACAACTGGATAACATTTAATGTGGTCTTTCTTGATTACTTTTAGTATTGAAGCCTTAATCATACTTGGTCTTATTCAGAACTGCTTCTTGCTTTGGTTAGCATGAACTTTCTATAAGAATCTGAAATCCGAATCTGTCCTAGTACATAGACAACAAAAAATAGTCAAGAAGACAATACATCTACAAATTTATGCTGCGCTTTTTGACAGTCTTAAGCTTCCTACATATCAGTGTAGAATATGTACATGAATAGAAAGAAACCCAGCATTTTGTTAAAATGGCTGACTAGAAAGTCTTCTAGGTGTTCAGGTATATATTTGGCTATTAATTTGAAGGTGTTGAAGCTATAGCTGTTCTATCATACTGATCTCACCAATAAAATAATTTGATGATTACCTCTTTTGTTTGATTCGCGTTTGCTAACTTTATTAAAAAAACAGAAATTGTATATCTTGTTTGCCTTGAAGAGTCAAGTTGTTACTAATATCCTCTATTTGGAATTCTTTTACTTTATAACTATTACTCTTTCGAGAGTTTGTAGTTCATATGTATGTTTTTGTAAAGCTCTATCTTACTTTTATGGATGCTTCAAAGCCTCAACTTTGGGCTAATCCTGGTGAATGGGTTCTTTGTGCTTTAAGTTCTAGGGTTAATCCCGGTGAATGGGTTCTTTTGTGCTTTTCAAGTTCTAGCAACAACAGTAAATCTGGCCCGTATTTGTTTCAATTATACTCATACTTTTTCCTATTGGCATTTCCTTCGTGATTGGGACCTTGGAGATCATTTTTCTGTAACCTTTTCTGAACCTTTCATGGCAGTTCTGATAAGTGTTTGTTTCACTATCTTAATGTATGATCTTCTAATGCACAATTCTAAATCAAACTAATGTGATTGTGTATCAGCACCTTAATTTAGCTCAGGGTACTTGTAAGAAAAAGAGCCGTTCAGGTTTTTAAAGAGAGGCTATTTTTGGTAGGTTTTGCTAGAAGCCAGTATCTTGATTTTAAAGCATAATCTCTAATTGTTCTACCTTGCATCTAAATGATTAAGCAGTGCATCCACTGGTTGGATAACAGTTTTGTCTTCTTCCATCTCTGCCAGGTGAATGCTGTGAAGTTTAATGAGTATGCTTCTGTTGTAGTATCAGCAGGATATGATAAGTCATTGCGAGTTTGGGATTGCAGATCTCATAGCACTGAACCAATCCAGGTGAATAAAATTCCTCTTTGATTTGCAAGATCTATCTAGGTAAACATTCTCAGTTGAACTATGAAGTTAGGATTAAACTTCAGCTAAACCAAATAAGTTTTGATCTGAGGAAACGAATTGATTGGATAATGAAGTGTAAACTCTTTTCTTGTTAAATCCATGTCTAGGACGATGTGATTTGAGGATGGTTGTTGAGTTGTAAACGGTGCTTTGATCTCTTACAGTGTTTCAGATGGAAGGAAGGACTTGTTCCACAATGGAACCTCAAAAACACCCATCCATTGCTGCCCATAGAAGATTATTGTCTCTTCTACTTCAGTGCCCTGTAACACTGCAGGGACCAGCACAGGAAGTCGGGAAAAAAAAAAAGAGAACACATCTTCAAATTGGATTATGTTAATACTCTGTTCCTCAACTAATCTACTTTCTAACCTAATTTAGAAGTAAAACATACAGGAAGAAATAAAAACTACTTGATCTTTAACTGGTATTACGGTACACAGAAAAAAACTCAATGCAGAATGTAGTATAAAGATATAGTCCATGGACTATTTTCAGTTTCAACACTCCACACTCAATACAGAATGTAGTATAAGATGCAGTCCGTGGACTATTTTCAGTTTGAACACTCCACAGGTAATCAAATGGGAACAAGGAAAACTAAGTGAGTGAGTGAGGCAGGGAGGGATGGAGGCAGGGGCGTATCTAGCTTAAGAGATGTGGGTTCACATGAACTCATGCTCCTCTCCTAAACCATGTATAACAATGTTATATCTATTTAAACTTACTTAGATATATGTGTGCGCACCCAAGCTCAAAGACTCCTATGGTACAATAATTATTGGGTGAACCTCAACAAGTGAAATTGGCGGTTCAAATCTCGCTCCAGACGGTCTTGTTTTCAACACAGATTATAGATATATATGTGAAAATGCCTATCCATTTAAAAAGAATATAATTTTGATACTATATTTTCAAAAGTGTAATGGGTTCATGCTAAGAACCTAAAGTTAAAGCGGTCAAATGTAAATTCTATATCCACCTCTTCACAATAGTGCACTCATCCTCCTAAAATCCGGGATTCGCTGGATGGATTTGGCCAAGATATGCCAGAGTCCACGAAATGTACAAAAGGAACATAGTGACGAAAGTTTGTCGCCATGAGAAATTGAACAAAGGACTGTTGAATTAGCCTACTTTTTGGGTGTCGAACAAATTTTCCTCCTTTATTACAAGGCTCTTGGTGGCCTTCTTCTATTTGCTGGCTAAGATTTGAGCTTCTTTTCTTTGGTCTTTTAACGAAACACATATTTGAGCTTCTGTTTTGTTAAATTTGCAGATCATTGATACCTTTCTAGATAGTGTCATGTCTATTTGTCTCACAAAAACTGAGATAATTGCTGGAAGTGTTGACGGAACTGTACGAACATTTGACATCAGAGTTGGGAGGTATGTACTGCCTGTACGTTAAAATCGCAAATTTCCTTTCACATTTCTGCTCCCGGATGTTATATTCGAAAAGGATTGTTAGTTAATGTAATGTATATCTTTACTATAGAGAGATATCTGATAATTTTGGGCAGCCTGTCAACTGTATCTCTCTTTCAAATGATGGCAACTGTATATTAGCAAGTTGCTTAGATTCAACCCTTCGACTTCTGGATAGGTAATTTCTTTTGCAAGTCTGTCATCTTGTTCCCTTGCCTTTTGGTAACCCTTGTTATTCATACCATCTTGTTTTTAATTGCTTTTGACAGGTCTAGTGGCGAACTATTGCAAGAATACAAGGGCCATATTTGCAAGGTTAGGACGGAAACCTAGTTCGGAGTGGTGGTCTATTGTTCGTATAGCAATCATTTCTTCTATCTTTTACAAAAAGTAAAATAAATAAATAAATAGGAACTGTTTTCTTAAAGATCCATTCCCGGCTTTGGAACTTTGGTGGTTCTCCTTTTGCTTTTCTTGATTTTGTCTACTTTACAGGTAAAGTGGTGTAAAAGCCCCTAGCTTATTCTGTTGTACTGTTTTCTCCTTGCAGTCTTTTAAAACAGATTGCTGCCTTACAAACAGTGATGCACATGTGGCTGGCAGCTCGGAAGATGGCTATATTTACTTCTGGGATCTGGTCGACGCGTCAGTTGTGTCCAGCTTCCGAGCTCATGATTTAGTGGTAAAGTGTTATTATAGATGCATCTAGCTACACAACATATTCTATTTTTTGTAGGATCCCGCACCTGTTTAATTAGGAAATAGCAATTTAATCCCAAACGTGACTAGTTAGGAAAAATCAATTTATTCTCCTCATTGGGGCTTATTCTATTCTTTGCGCTATTTACTTCTTAGACCAGATAGAGGGTCATACCGGAAACAACCTTTCTACTTTCTCAAGGTAGTGGGAAGTTGTGCGTACAATCATGAGCTCGGATTCCACATGTGGGATCACATTGAGTTTTTTTGTTGTTGTTGTACACCAGATAGCCTTGTATGCCTTCATCTTAATCATTCACTTCTAGGAAAAAAAAAATCAGAGCCCTTTAGAAGAATAATATTTCTTTTGATAATTCATATCACAGTATAATATTGGCCTGATATCAGCTTAAATGGAAAGACATGATCAATAAGGATTCATATAGCCGACCCAAACTTGATTTTGGGGTTGAGGCTTGGTTGTTGTTGCTGTAATTGTTCAAATCACAAAAGCCCCTTCCAACAACATCCCAGCTATTCCAAAAATATAAACTTTGTTTATAGCAAAGGAGAAAAGGAAGTCATTTGTAGCTTTTGTTTCTTTCTCTTTTGTTAGTGGATTTAGGAATTCAAAAGCTTAAAACATTAATTGAGTAAACAATTGTTAAATCTTTTGAAAAGAGTCTATTTGGTCTGCTTCATTAAGGATATGTTGACGTTTTAGATATTCTTACTCAAGCTATTCTTACTGAAAGAGGTGAAAGAGTTGGTTCAGCATCATAAGGTAGACCAACCACTACAAAAGAATAGAGAAGGGTAAAAATTAAATAAAGATATAGGCTTTAAAGATAGAAGTTTTGTGTGCTTCTGATGTCCTTTATCCAATATATACTTTGCAGATAGGCACCTAAATCTGTTTGCCCCTACATGTGGCCCTCAGTTAGCTGCATCCATTTCAATGGCAGCATGCTGTGTATTTATGTACTGTATTTGGCATAAAATACTCTATACTTGGTTATCCTTCGATCTTCATAAATTCTTGGTCACCGTCTTCTTACTTTTTGTTGAAGTTGTTTTCTGGTCGACAAGTAAATAAGTTTTTATCCTCCAAATATGGGACAGCCCACATATTGAAAGTAGAAAGAAAGTCCCTTCTGGCTAATATATGAAATATAATCTTGCATTACTGCTTTTTTAACCTTCTTCCGGATCAGTGTATTCAAAGTTCGGTCTGATGATTTCTCGATCCCATGGAAGAAGCTTTCTGACCTGAAGAAACTTGATTAAATGGTTACATTGTTCATAAGATTTTCAGGTGTTACATGTTCAAACTCATCTCAAGTGGTCCAAAGTGCTATAGGAATGATAGAAAAGCTCAAATAATTTGGAGTAATTTTAATGCATGAAGAGATCAAATAGTTGCTTTTCCATTGCAGGTAACTAGCGTAAGTTATCACCCGAAAGAAAGCTGCATGATAACTTCTTCTGTAGATAGCACAGTCCGAGTTTGGAAATCATGAGATATGGAACCAGATATTTTTCTGATAAACCGTACATGAAGAAAGTTGTTTACTCGAATCAAACCAACAGTCAATGTGAGAATACCACTCACATAGTCTGTCATGAGAATGATGGCAAAGCTAATACCTCAATGCAATCTCAAAGGTGCCAATCTGGACTTTGAACTTACATGTTGGTGAGCTTGATTCTTTCCATTTCTAGCTTGTAATTACTATTTATGTGGTTCTGATGTGATCCTTTGTGATATGGTTTTGTTGTTTGTGATGTAAAACTTATTGCAGAAATTTTTTGAACCTCTCATTTCAACCCTTCTCTTCCCCGACACGTGATCGGGGAGGGTGGTGGTTTGGATTGGATGATGTAGCTTTTTTTATGATTATGTAAACATAGAAAGTAGCTCTCTAACCAATGATAAATATAAAGGAAAAAAAAAAGAAAGATGTAGACTACCTATATATTTCATGCTATTGCCTATTAGTTCTGCTATTTTTGAGTCTAATCATTACCTCTATGATTAAACAAATTATGACCCTATTAGAAAGCCTAGCTGTTGCATTGTCCAAGAAATTGTGGTCTTATAGTGATGGTAATACCGTAATAAGCTGGAAAAGTATTGCTTCATCCATACCATGCTTTTGGGCCTTCGGGCTCCTTTTCTGGGCCTTTTAGTAGAACAATATTGGGCTATTATCACTTTTAGCCTGCACCAGAAATTATTTACATCTGGTAGCCGAAAGTGTATAAAATTTGTATATAACGTACAAAATGTGTGTGTATATATATATTTTATACATTTTTATGGCGGCTATACAATGTCATTTTTCCAACAATACAATATTACTTGTAAAAGAGAAATTATCTGATAATCTGTTTCTTATGACTTGTAATTTATCCAACTTTGACTTTCAATAGTGAAAATTAGATTCGGTCAAAGCTTATTCGTATAACTGAATTTTCAGTTTAACACATTAGCAGTATAAAATGATAGGCTACTTGAAGTGTACGTTTGGTCATATAATATTTGTTGGGATACGTAATTATTTTTTTACCCGCTCAAGTGACTTTGCTAATGTGTACTAAACGGAATGACAAAAGTTTAAAAATGTAATCAATTAACGAAAGAAAGTTCTAGTAGCATTCGTTTTAGCCTCCTAAGCTGAGTTTTATTAGCTAATAAATTATTTGAGGTACCAGTTTCTTGTTTGTTCCAGAATTTTCTCACGTGCCCTTTTTTTTTTTTCTGTGTAATAGTGGTGTTAAAACCAGTTTGCATGCAACCTCATAGGTACCTGGTAAATATTTCTCCAAGGCAGGATAAATGGAGTGATATTGCCTAGTGTATTGGCTCTCCGCTGAGATTTGAACTTGAGATCTTATAATTTTTAGCCTACTTCATGGATCACACCCTTAGGTGCAAAGAGCGTATGTAGGATTTTCTCACATGTCTTTTCTCGTTTTTGGGATGCTGAAGTGTTTTGGCTCCCTCTTTGTTTTTTCTAATTCTACTTTTCAAACCTCCTACTCCGGCGTATTGCTTTTGATGATATTTTTGCTCTTTCGGCCTGACATGTAAGGTATTTTTGTGGAGCCCATATTAATGTTGTCTCCCAACTTAAATACTCCTAAAAATTGTCTATTGTGAGTTCGACTTCAAGGAAATCTCAGACTTAGAATTTGGTCAAGTTAGTCTAGTTGCCTAGTGACTTCTCCAAGTCTATAGCAACAGTCTCAAATTTTTGCTTATATGAAAACAACAGAAGGGAATGGAAATAGAAAGTTAGAAAGATGAAAAAAGATAGCGAAACAAAATACAGTTCCTTTCCCTTGTTTTGTTCTATGAGAAAAATCACAAAGAAAGCCAGTAGTTAAAACTAATCAAGAAAGGTGTAAGTTTACTGCCATACCAGGCAAAAAGGATTTATCATATAAAGAACTCCTAAAATAGATTGTGACCGACAAATTTTTTGAAATATCTATATTTTAACTATATGTGACAAAATATCAGCACGATATCTGATTTCAAATGTCTTAATTTAGTAATATGCATCTTAAAGCATCTAAATTGAAGGCAAAATAATTATTTTAGAAGATTATATAAAATTCTAAATCCCGAAAAAGACAACTTTTGTGTGATATAAATCACTTACAAACGTCACGTAAGTTTAAAAAAATCTCTTATTAAATCGAACAGGTGGGGTTTGGAACTTAGGATTGTTTAAGATATTACTTAACGGTCTGAAAGACAAATAAATTGGGGAATTTTGTCAACAGCATTCTCCTGCTTTTTTTTTTTTTTTTGTCTTTTTAAAATCTTTGACAAATAGAAGCAAAAGCCTTTTAAAACAAACATTGACTAGTGTAACGTACTTTGCAATAACCGGCGGAAATCATTCAGCCTTAGCACATGGAAAAAGACGGGTCAATTTGTCACATTCCCACTTACCAAAAATTGGCTGGAAATTGGACCGTTACAGCTGTTTTCTTTTTGGCAAATTGGATGGTGGCTGAATTAGCTGACCTTACACTTCGTTTTCTTTCCTTTTAGTCAATTACAGTAAGGAACTTTTAACCAAAAAATAATATTATCATAATTCCCTCTGCATTAAATTGTAGTGCAGATGTATAATATTCCAGACAAATTTTATACCAATAAAATAGAGGAGAGATGCTAAGTATACAAGGAAGCATGCCTTACACCTTAGTGACGTGTGTTAAATCTGTGTGTGTCTAGACCCAAAGCAGACAATATCACAAGTGAGCTGGAACGTTACAAAATGGACTATCAAGCGGTGGCGGATGGAACGAGATAGGATATAAAGTTTATGAGTTCTAAACTTGTCATCGAACCTATATATATATATATATATATATATATATATATATATATATATATATATATATTTATAATTTTTTTTTTCTAATATAAATATAAGAATCTAAGCAAAATTTCTAAATATGTCTGTACCCCTATCTAATATTGTAGCTTTACCCCAGATGGAATCTCTCCATCGTTAACCAATGTCTCGAGTTCAAACCCATGAAACGAAGGAACTCCTAATATGAAGCACGTCTCCCTTTAGTGAACTCTATGCTATGTGAAATTGAGTTGTGGATCATTGAGTGTCAGATGCCGAATGCATTAATTTAAAATTAACAAAAAAATAAAAGGAGGAAAAAAAAAGACAAAAGGAATTATTTGTAGTTACGCCTGTTTGGGGGGGGAATAACCGAAACGACAATAGCAAAACTAAGGTTGAGTCGTTTGGACTGGAATTGAAAATGCCAAATTAGCTTTCATATGGTCGGTGAAGACTATTAGCAAGTTACACGTAATAATATCTTAGTCATATCAAACGAAAGTTTTCTTATGTATAAAGTATTAATTCAGTCAGCTTAATTAAAAGATAATTATAAGAAAACGTCTTCACCAAATACGGACTGCTAATCAAATTACATTGAGCATATAAATTTTAACACCTTGAGTTAATAGAACTTCACTTCTAACGAAATTGGTGGGGTAATATTAATGCCTATTTGAATCTGCCCTTGGTTGACGTTTTGTAATCTGAGAAACACTTGACACCCCTATTTGTGTAAGGATTTAACTTTTAAGTGCAACTAACGTATTTGTAGAAGGATTTTAGTTATGTGCACTGAGAATGTAAAGATCTTTTTTACATTATTAGTGAATTAACGATGATAGGCTATAATTGCGTATTTTAGTCGATTATTACACTCTAATTTACTGCATTTTAGTTGATTTTGCGCTTTAATCGCTAGTGTTTTGCACTAACGGTGTGTTTTATGCCTTGTAGGTGTGATTCCGAGCTATATAGATGTTATGGAATAAATTTAAGTGATTTGAAGCTTTGAAGTCTGAGTAAAAGCTCAAGGAATTAAGCCGGGATCGCGTTCGGGGGTCAAATTTGATAATTGAGAACAAACGAAGACTCGAGGAGGCATATTGCGCACTGTCTAGTAAAATAAACATAACGTTTTGCTCAGAACTCCATTTGGGCTCCACAATATATGGTTGGAAAGATAACTCAAAGGGCTACAACTTTCATGTTTTACGTTTTTCCAAATTTCAAATGGAACAGGGAGAAAACCCGCGATTACGGTAGGACCGCGATAGAACACCGCGGCAAAACACTACCAAAGATTTAGAGGACCTATTTGGCCGCGGTCCCGGCGTAACCGCGGTGGGACCGCGGCAGGACACGTAAATTTCAGGGACCAAAGTGCAAAATATGGGATTTTAAGCCCTAAACCCTATATTAAACGTAGGAGGCCCGCCAAGAACAAGAAGGAGACATATTTTGGACACAAATTAGACCTAAGGAGGCAAGAACACATTGAGAGCAAGACGGGGAATTCTTCAACAAGTTTTTCCTTCCTCTTCCTATTTTTCATTGTTGGTTATGATTTTTAGTAATGTAGTTTTACCTACTATTATGAATAACTAATTCGTTTTCTAGGGTTTTGGTGAAACCCGTTGGGGATGATTTGGTTGTTATATTTATATAGTTTTGAATTGGTTATTTATCTCTATTTGTTCAACTACATTTTGATTGTGGTTAATTGAAAGGATCCTCAATTAGCCGTTCCTATTTATTATGTATCTGCTTGAGAGAGAGTGCATATTTAGGTAGTTGTTTGAACAACATCACTCCCGGAGTATAGACGAGAGTCACAACCTAGGGTTTAGAAGTTAGATTAGAGATAACGATACCTCGGGTGCGATCTAAGTGAACTGTAATGTGAATCTAGCTAGCGTAGCTTGAGAGAGTGCGTTTAGTAAATTATCATAATTGCTTGAGAGAGATTTATGATAGCTGGAGTGTTCATGATTGATAGATGCTACTAAGTCAAAGCTATAAGAAACATACAACTAAGGAAATCAACAATGGGGGAAACCATTGCCTTAGACCTTTATTTCAATTGTTTACAATTCAAGCATAGTTAGTTTTCAGCTGTTTATTTATTTTCAATCTTGTCTTCGTGGTAATATTAAACAAATACAACTAAGTCTTAGTTTTATGTGCGATTCGACTCCGGACTTTTAGACCGGATTATATTTGCAGCGACCGCTTATCCTTTTTAGGATTAGAGTTGGACGTGATCAATTAACATATTGTAACATATTAGCATTATTTTTACAAGATTATCGATTAATGTTTATCAAAGAATTTACTTAAAATTGCTTATATTTTCTACATCGTGCAATTAAATAAACTATTTATAGAATGCAATGTTGTAATTGGGACCGGAATTTACGGTGTTAAATTTCCATAAAGTGGAGGTGTTTTCTTTATTTCAACTAATGCTTTTACAAATTAATCATACCTCCTCATATAAAATATTTGTTAAGAGGGAAAAGGTATTGTTGACATGTTGTTTCGTCTTACACTAAGTTGATGTTGGCATAGAGAGAAAAGAAACTCATTAAGGGAAGTATTAAGTTTAAATCTCGCACCGACAAAACAGCACTAGATCACCTTTACTTTCCTATTTGTCTAACAAAGGACAATTAACACAAAATTTAATGCTTCTCAATTTTTATTAAAGTACAAAATAGCGATGGAATTAGTGGATTAAAACTATTTTTATTATTAGTATTAGTACTCCCTCCGGTCCAAAAAAAATAATTTTTTAACCTTTTTTTGTGATACAAAGTAAGTATTTTTTTCAGATTTCAAGAATAAATTAATCATTTGTTTCCCTACATTGCCCTTGAAGTAAATAGTGTTGGAGTATGTGTTAGGAGTATTTCATTGATAAGATAATAAATGTTAATATGGTCTATTATATTACTAATTAATATTAAAAGAAATTTTTTTTAATCTGCATAAAAATAATTAAAAATTACTTATTTTGGACAGTTGAGAGTATATAGCAATGGTCAAATCTAATTTACGAAAGAATATTCGAGAAGGAACCTACTAGTAGGACTCAATTAGATAAAACAATTATGTTGAACCTCACCTTCTTTTAGTAGATTATTACTATTTTGTTAAAATGGTCCAATCACGTGAAAGCATCGACAAGTCCCATTTCGCAAGGTAGGACTAGCTAGTAGCTAGTTGGAAACGACTTTGAAATTTTAACTTGAATACTGAAATTTCCTTTTCTCAAGGCGTTTACTAATTGTAATTCCATATCCCTTTCTTCTTTGGTCGCTCTTGTTTGTTTTTATGGTTATGTTTTTTAGAGTTTCTTTTTTTAGAGAAAGAGTAAAGAAAAATAAAAATGACCTCAATAATCAGACAATTTTGACGAGTGAAGAATACATTTCAATTTGGCAAGCAGGCGCCCACCTGAAAAACAAGGGAATACATTTCAATTTTAGCAAGCAGGCGCCCACCTGAAGAACAAGGGAATACATTCCAAGGTACAGCAAGCAGGCGCCCACCTGAAGAACA
>MU675496.1:0-12953 GCA_026770625.1 Nicotiana glauca
TGTGATAAAGGAAAAAATATTACCGACCACTTCTCCGTTTTTGAACGTGGTAAGTGAGTGGAAATATGTTGTTTCCGTTTGATTGTACTCTCTTTTATTTTATTAACTAGAGTTGTTTGCATATTAGGCTCCAGCTCTGGTGCACCATATGAACAACATCATGTTGTTTCAGTTTGATTGTACTCTCTTTTATTTTATTAACTAGAGTTGTTTGCATATTAGGCTCCAGCTCTGGTGCACCCTATGAACAACATCATGCAGAGACATCAATCGTCACAAACAAAGGTTTGTCTCACTTTAATCTTATTACAATATTTACTCTTACAACAACATTTACTGCTCCTCTCTTCCCAACACTAACATGATATATTGTTGCAACTAATGTACATAGGTTATAAATCAAAAATAATAGGTTTGAACTGGAACATTAGGGAACTACCCAGTGGTGCAACTAATTTAAAAATTGCACCGAACTGTAAATATTGTGGAGCAAAAAGATTTGAATATGAAACACCAACATTTTGCTGTAGCAATGGTTCACTGAAGTTGATGTCACATGAAATGCCTAATGAACTCTTGAATCTATATTTCGGCGATACCGAAGAATCTGAACACTTTCGTACATATCTTAGACTATACAACAATATGTTTGCATTTACTTCACTTGGAGTGAACTACGACAAAGCACTAGCAAAAAGAAACCAAGGAATTTATACATTTAAAGTACAAGGTCAAATGTATCACTTCATAAATGATCTGATTCCAACAAATCGTCAACCAAGAAATTTACAGCTGTATTTTTATGATGAGAATACAGAAATATTGAATCGAATGGCTTCTTCACATATACTTCGACAGTCGATTGTTGAGAAGCTAATGGATATACTAAAGATAAATCCTTATTGTATTTTCTTGAAATCTCTTATACATATCCAAGAATTATCAAACTTTTATATTGCATTGCGATGTGGCTCTGGCTTAGATCAACGAATATACAACTTGCTAATTGTGTAAGAAGTCGCAGCATTATGGCTAGAACAAGAAACGAACAATAATAGTTCCGCGCCCCATATTCGAATTTATACTCACAGTAACAAAAGTCAATTAGTAAATTACTACTATGACTGCTATGATCCTTTGCAATATCCACTTTTATTTTCTTATGGTCAAAACGGTTGGCATTGCGGTATTCCAAAAATTGTACAACCTAAAAATAAATTGAGAAAGCGAGCTTACTATGAGACCGAACAACTTCCGACTGTCTCTAACATGTGTTCAATTGATGTACTACTTGATATGGAAGCAAATGTTTTGCAAAAGAGGAAACGAAAAAGAAATAATGTTTCGTGTCGTGAATACTACTGTTACAAACTCCAGATGAGAGAGAATGAGGAAAATGTCATTTTACATTCTGGTAGATTATTTCAACAATATTCAGTTGATGAATTCATAAAAGTAGAAACTCAGAGGTTAGATTTTACCTCATTTAACCAAGATTTATTTCGGGTTGATGTACTACAAGGACTTCTAGATATCTTAAGACTTGGCGAAAGAGAAGCTTCCAAGATAGGAAAACAAAACTTTCTTCCAACAAGTTTTACGGGTGGTCTGAGAGATATGCGCCAGCGTTATATGGATGTTATTGCGCTAGTGCAACATTTTGGAAAGCCTGATATATTTATGACAATGACATGTAATCCTTCTTGGCCCGAAATAAAGCAACATTTGTTCCCAACAGACAAAACTCAAAATAGGCCTGATTTAATTAGTCGAGTGTTCAGAGCAAAGGTAGAAGAGATAAAAACAGATGTATTGAAAAGAAACATATTTGGAAAAGTTGCAGCTTATATGTATACTATAGAATTTCAAAAACGAGCTCTTCCACATGCTCATTTCCTTATTATACTTACTGATGACTACAAATTATTAACGCCCGAGGCTTATGATAAATTTGTTTATGCTGAGCTGCCTGATCCTAATACACACTCTTACTTACATAAGCTTGTTATTAAACACATGATGCATGGGCCTTGTGGTAATTTAGATCCTATAAATTCATGTATGAAAAGAAATGAGTATAAATTTAAGTACCCTAAAAGCTTTGCTGATGAGACAACAAAAGAAAAAAACTCATATCCAATTTATAGAAGACGAAACAATGGTAAATCTGTAAAAGTTAGAAAACAATTTCTTGATAACTCATGGGTTGTTCCTTACAATCCTTATTTGTTGTGTAAATATAATTGTCATATAAATGTGGAAGTTTGCTCTGATATTAAAGTTGTGAAATATATATACAAATATATATGTAAAAGACATGATAAAATTTCGTTTGGCTTACACGAAGATAACACAAATATACAAATAGATGAAATAAAAGAGTATCAATCTGCTAGATGGGTGTCACCTCCGGAAGCTATGTGGCGTTTATTTGCATTTCCTATTAATGAAATGACTCTAAGTGTTTATCACCTCCAACTACATCTTGATGGACTACAACTTGTCTCCTTTAAAACAACTGACACAATAGACAGTATCCTGAAAAACCCTATGATTAAGAAGACGATGCTAACAGAATTTTTTTTGATGAATGAAACAAACGAAGATGCTAAAGAACTTAAGTTGTTATATAAAGATTTTCCACAACACTTCATATGGTCATCTACCTATAAAATGTGGACTCGACGGCAACGAGGTCATGTTATTGGCCGCGTTGTAACATGTCATCCAACAGAAGGAGAAAGATATTACCTTAGATTATTACTAATGAATATGAAAGCACCAAAATCATATGAAGATCTTCTAAGAGTAAACGAGATATGTTGCGACACATTTAGAGAATCTGCAGAAAGAAGAGGATTGTTGCACTGTGATAACAACTTAGTTGAATGTATGTCAGAGGCTGCATGTTATCGAATGCCTTATAGTTTAAGACGTTTATTTGCTACAATATTAGTACATTGCAGCCCTGAAAATCCAAGGGAACTGTGGAAACAATTTGAAGATTCAATGTCTGAAGACTTTAAAAACCTAGCCAATATAACGGCAAAAGATATCCACCTTACTGTCTTGAATCACATCAATGATATATTACATTCCATGGGCAGTGATATTAATGAGTTTAACCTTGTTTCAGAAACTATCACGTCTTCAAAAATGGCAAATGAAGCGAAGGAAGTATATTTCGAAAGAAACATCATTGTAAGCAACGAAGACATACTGTTGCATAGAAAATTAAATACAGAACAGAAAATCGCATACGACGTAATCCTTCAGAGAGTATTTGCTAACAAATCAGGAGCTTTTTTTATTGATGGTCCTGGAGGAAGTGGTAAGACATTCTTATATTGTGCCTTATTAGCGACTGTGAGATCTAAAGGATTTGTAGCATTAGCAACAACAACTTCTGGAGTTGCAACTTCTATTCTTCCTGGAGGACGAACAGTTCATTCACGTTTTAAATTTCCAATTATTATTGATGAAAAGTTTTCTTGCAATATCAGTAAGCAAAGCTCATTGGCGTCTTTGATTCGCGATGCAAAATTAATTGTGTGGGATGAAGTATCGATGGCCAAGAAAAACATGATTGAAGCTTTAGATTCTCTTTTGAAAGATATAATAGACACAAATGTACTTTTTGGCGGAAAAGTTATTGTGTTTGGAGGAGATTTTAGACAAACTCTTCCTGTGGTTCGAAGTGGAAAAAAGGAAGACTTCATTCGGGAAAGTATATTGAACTCCGAAATATGGAATGAGCTTGAAAAACTTTGATTATCAGAGAATATGCGTGCGAAAACTGATCCTTCTTTTTGTGAATATTTGATGCGAATTGGAAATGGAAAAGAAAAGATAAATATGGATGGTAAAATAGAAATTTCGAGATCTTTCATTGTTCCTTATATTACTGAAAAAGAATCGCTTGATCTTTTATTCAACATAATATATCCTGATTTGCGTACATCTTTTCACGATTCTTCTTTTTTAACTTCTCGTGTTATTTTGACGACAAAAAATGACTTTGTTGATGAAATTAATGATAGACTTATAGCTCAATTTCCTAAAGATGCCAAGACATTTATTGCAATGGATGAAACTGTTGAACCAAATGATCAAAGCCAGTTTGAGGATTTTCTATATTCATTAAACCCTGCTGGTTTGCCTCCTTACAAATTAATCTTGAAGGAAAATTGTCCCATTATGTTGTTGCGAAACTTAAATCCTTGTGAAGGTCTATGCAATGGTACACGATTGATATGTTATGATTTTAAGAGCCGTGTTATAAGCGCTAAAATTGCAAGCGGTGATTTTAAAAATACATATGTATTTATTCCTAGAATACCGTTGTTATCTTCAGATGATGAGAAATTACCTATTCCATTTAAAAGAACACAATTTCCGGTACGCTTGTGTTTTGCAATGACGATAAATAAAGCACAAGGACAAACATTAGATTATGTTGGTATTTATTTACGTGAGCCAGTGTTTTCTCATGGCCAGCTTTATATTGCTTTATCGAGAGCAAAAAGTTCAAGCCGTATAAAAATATTAATCCGACCATCTACGGTGGATAATGATGATGATCAGTCTACATATAACATAGTATATGATGAAATTATTCAAAAAGCGCTCCTATAACTCTACAACTTTGTTTTTCATATTCCTTGATTCACCATACATTGTTTATTTTAATAATTTTGTTGGAGCTTGAACCAATTTCTCTGCAATTTCATAACCACTAAATAAGTTGGCTTATGTACTTTCGAATGCTTGCTAAACTTTTAGTCTTTTGATATAATTTTTTGATGTGCAATATACAATCAAAATGCTTAGTGTAAATTTTCACGGACCAATCAGTGAAAAATCTAAAATTACAAAGGCTTATTACATATTTCCACAATTTTCGTTCAACTTGTGAAGCTAGCCTACCGGGGAAAAATCAAGTTTTTAACTCCGCCCGTGTTTCAGTTACACTACTGGATCACAGCCGGTCCCAAGCCCGGACAAAGGAGGAGGATTTACTATCTCTCCGTATTTTATAATTCTAAAATGTAAGGTGATCAACGAAATAACATATATTGCATCTTCCAAAATCTAAAGTATATCACAATATTTCTATCACCCAGAAGAACTTTTTGCTGCTACCTAATCTCTGTTCTTACTGACTGTCCTGGCTCGAGTACCCCTCTCCTAACTGACTCACAGATGTTTATCTCCATCTTAGTTACAAAAATATCAATATTTTATCTCTTTTTCATTTATGTAAAATTTGGAGTTATTTTGGATGTGCCTTTTGTTTAAAACTTTTTATTATTTAAATATAATTATTGCAGGTGATTTTGGAGGAGCATAGGTTGGTAATGTTGATTTTGGGTAAAAAGCTTTATTTCTTCAACTTTGTTGCTGTCATGATTCGATTTATTAGCTTTTAGAGTGAGCTTTGTTCAAACTATATTGATTCCATAATTTCCTTTTTGGTTTTCCTATGTGTTTGATTTTCGTTATTAATCTATGCTTGGCCATATTTGCAGTCGCTTTGCGTCCCATTTGGTATTTGAAGATGTATCATTGTAAGTTACTCCAAAACTTAAGTTTACTTCTATTATCTACATAAATGAATGGCTTAGTATTTATGTAGTACAAATATGACAACCCTTTCGCATGTTCATATAAGTGCATATATAGATCTTACACTGAAGTAAACTCTTGAATATTTGAGACCTTCGGGTACCATACAAACTGTCTAGCTTTGTTTCTACTGGTCTAAAGGGATAATATGCTTTATTTTCGAAAAAGAATGAAAATGATAGAAAATATGTGTTCATTAGTAGAACGTTATATCATTTTGCTTTATTGACAAATTATCATTTGTCACTAGAAACTAGAAAAAATGCAAAAACGATAAGTCGATTGCCTCTTATCGTGTCGTCAACTTCTACCATTTTCTATGACTTATGTATCCTAACTGCACGTATTCAGCAGATTATAGCATGTTTCACTTTTGCATAGCAGACAACAAGCATGATTGGATAGAGGGATATGAGCAATATAGTTTTATTAAACATTTTCTTGCATCAGTAGACAAACAGAAGCAGCCTTTGTTGATTTCTCCGGCTCATCGGGTTCTTCGTTACTCCTGACAAATGATATGACATAGGAAGCTTTGCAGGGATGTTACCTGAGTACTCTTGCAATTACACAGTGTTTTTTTCAAACGAAAACACGCCATAACTTAAAGTGTTGGGCCAGTGCTTGCAAGCAAGCAAGAGACCGTCGACATCCCTGCTTTCCAACCAAGGGCTATTTGGTAATTTTACTCCAACTGTATATTGAATTGTCTATTATGATCCTTATGAGTATTAGTGAATGCTGATTAGAATATGGATTCTAAGGTCATTCTCTTCCTTCAGTTATACAAGCTTCAGTCTGTTTCCTTTGTTCATTTGTACCACTTTTGTATTCATCACTTAAATTCATCGATTGTTGATGTTCTGTCAATTTTTTTGATAGGAGAACTTGGAATTTCGGCTGAATTTCCCTGCCCCCAAAGTCTCTGCAGCGTCTAACCCCAAATTAAAGCTGATATCTTCTTCTCTAGTTCTATTTCCGCAATTAGCTAGAGGAATATCTTATATTTTTATTTTAAGGAACTAAATTATTGGTTTATGAAAAGAGTTGGTGGTGATATCCAAGCCTTTGAATGCTTCGACAACTTCGTCAATTGGGTAAAGTGAGTTACTGTTGAATTTCAAGAAGATTAAAAGAAATAAGGAGAGATTCTCGGCGATGAGAGTTAAGTTACAATGAAGCAAATTAAGAGAGCATCCCCAAAACACAAAGGAAGGAATGAGAACTGAAGCAAGTGAACACTCAATTGCAATTCTATGTCAGATGTCTTCACTCAAGGATATGCTTCATCAAGTGTTTCACTGTGTTTTGTTTTGATGTGTGTGTATATACATGTATATGTGTATGCCTCTATGTGTTTGTATGTCTTAGGTGAATAACAAAATATAAACTAAGTAGCTTATTCAATGAAATTTCATTCAGGTTAACGAAGAAATTGAGGCAACATTCATGCAACAAGTGTGGAAGTTGAAAGTGCTTTGACTACTTCACAATCTGAGCTGACGAGAACTTCATATATACTGCAATTTGAATTCGATGGCTTCATGAGAGTTTATGGTATTTATGTTAGAGTATAGAGGCTTTGCGTAGCATTATAATCTATTTCTTGTTTTTTTGGTAATTCATTTTTTTCTCTGCTGTCAAAATTCTTGCTTTCACATTCTTTTTTAATATATATTACAATCTTCTAATTTACTACTCTAAATATGAGCTTAAAACTAAATTTTAAACTTTCAATAATATCAGTTGTTTTGGATAAAACAAACACATGAAACACATAGAGAAAACTTTTTCTAGGCTGTTTAAGTAGTGATGAACTGGTGATTGACTTTTATTATCATTGTTTTTATAATTTCCTCTGAATTCTTGTCTTTGTTTTTAGCTGATCCAGAGACCTCTCACAAATATTTGGATGAAGATTCCTTGTCTAACAAGGAGGCGCGACGAGATACTTACAAGTTCCTACTTTAATTTTGCTGTTCTTTTAACTCCAAAGAATTTTATCTTCACTCTTTGGACATTGCTGTGGAAACCTTGCTTAAAATTATTCAATTGCTTCTGTGAAAATTTATTTTATTTTTTTCGTATGAGACAGATATAAGTCCTCTTTTAGAGAAGTGGGATCATCGAAATTTGGCTCAAGATGAAGGTGTGGCTCAAGTTATTAGACAATTGGATCAGGCCTGTAGAGAAGCTGGATTCTTTTATGTGGTAATTATTCTTCTCCTTCTAATTGATATTATTGTGTGGTCTTAATTGCTGCCTATTTTTTGTATCTATTGAATTTACAATATTGGGGAATGTGAAAGAAGCTAAGCTTCTCCTGAGTTTTAAGTTATGTTTGGATCTTTCGTAATGTTAATTGTTACTTTCTGTATTAGAGAAACTAAATTGTTGTCTTCTGTTCTTGCAGAAGGGCCATGGTATTCCTGTTTCACTTATGAAAGAGATTAGAAGCATTACACGTGAATATTTTCATCAACCCAATGAGGAGAAACTCAAGATAAAACTTTCTGCAGCAACTGGATACAGGTTTATTCCTGTGATTACCCATTATCTTAAATTCAAGATATTATCTTAACTAATGATTGTTTATGTATCTTGAATGCAGAGGATATCAAAGAATTGCAGAGAATATAACAAAAGGCATACCTGATACACATGAAGCTATTGATGTAGGTTATACTAATTACTTATGGTCTATATATTACAGAAAATGAGTGCACCACTTGTTGTATTATTCTTGGGTTTCTTCACATTTTCACCTGTAAGCCCGTGCTTTTAGCTATATTCTTTTCTTATTCTGGACCAATTGCGTAATATATCTACTGATACTATTTCTTTGAGCTTCTCTTTTACTCTACCATTTAAAGTTTTGGATTGGACACTTAGAATTTTTCACACATTATACGTTATGTAGCTGTTCGCCATTATTAGCTTACTACTTGGAGGTTTCGAAGAAACTGATGTTCTGCTGTTAGCCTCATCTTGATCATGTCTTCTGTATTTCGGAAGTTCCAAAGAGACAACAGTGTCATTTTGAGAACCAGGATCGACAATGATTTTCTCGAGCGCATTGATATGATTTTTAGTTTAAATTTTAACTGTCTGTCGAAATGAAATATACTATAATCCGAAATGTTGGGCCCGCGCTTGCACGGGCTAATCCTATCTAGTATATGATATATGGATCTAACATAGTCGAATAACATACTTAAATGACGAAAAAATAATTACTCAACTATAAAGAATGAAAAATAGTAATATATATATATATATATATATATATATATATATATATATATATATATATATATATGTACTAGTCAATAGTACGTGTGTATCTTGACTAAATGAGTAAAAAGTTTTTAAAAATTATATAAATATTTTATTTAAAATTATGTTTGAATTATATAATTAAAGTGCAAGTCCTGAAGATGAAGAATATTATACTCAATAAGGGCAAATAGTTCCACAAAGAAGTTCTCAATCACGGTAAGTATATTGAAAGAGAAAAAATCATATGTGAGTATATTAAGACTAAACTACACTAATTTAATTAATTAACAATGATTTAGTAATAATATTAAATATAAAGAAAGATATCATAAATATAATATGTGTTGTAATATTATAAAGTGTATTATTTTTATGCTTAGTTACCAGATTGATAGTAACTACGTAAAAGGAAGGTCATGTATACATAGACTAACATAGATTATATGAATAATACTATTTTAAAACAAAGGTCCTTATTTGAGGTAAATTGTCAAGTGAATTTAAACTCATATATATTAGGATCTAATTCAATAAGGAAAGATATAAAAACTAAAATTTAGTTGATTTCAAAGTCCTAAATATTAGGAAAATAATTTAAATGATTATTTTATCTAATATAAATTCTAGTTTTAAAGGATAAAAAAGGCGAACGATATTTCGCTAAATGCCTTCGTGCTTTTAATATAGTATAGATATATGTTTCAAATTCATTTCACATGAGTGAAATAATGGACTTCATTGACAAGAATCAAGATAGTAATATCATATTAGGCTATATAGATGATATTTACACCTTAATATTACCATGCTTTATTGTTGTTCTATAGGCAAATTGCCCACAAAATGCTCTAAATGGTGTTCTTTTATTTCGCAGGGAATATTCTTAGTGAGGAAGCACCACGGAGTATTTTGGAGGCAATAATGTGAAGAAAATACCTACTCAAGAAGTACCAGGCACAAAGAAGCAAAAAGATGTACTGAGCAAAATTCCACCATGACCGCGGTGGAACCGCGGCAGACCAAAAGGCGAGGCAGAATACTGAGCATTCACCGCGGTCGTGCCACAGCCGTGCCGCGACCGCGGTGCACTGTTCACTCGCCAGAAAATTTGGGGACCAAAGTGTAAATTTGGGAAAACTTGTGTCAAACCCTTATAAATTGTAGAAACTCGCCCAAGGAAGGGATTAAGCTTGTTTTGTTTATACTTTGGAGGCAAGAACAAGTGTGAGAAGAATAACAAAAGATTAGAGTTCTTATATCCTCTCTTTATTATTTTCAATTGCCCTTTATGAATAATTTAGTAGTTTTATCTTGTTTGGTCATGAGTAGCTAATTTCCTAGTCTAGGGTTTTGATGGAACCTATTGAAGGATGAACTTCTTGTTATGTAATATAGTTTGCCATTTTAATCTCTATTTTGTTCAAATATGTGCTTGTTGTAGTTAATTGACAGGATCCTCAATTAGTTGTGCCTATTTAGTGTGCATAACTCAAGAGAGAGTGCATATTTAGGTCAATTGTTGAACAACACCACTCCCAACGTATATGAGGGATCAATAACTACGGGTTTAATTTAAAGGCGAGATTAGGGATAATGAAGCCTTGGGTGCAATCTAAAGTGAGCTTTAATGAATAAAGTCAGCTAGCGTAACTCGGGAGAGAGCGCCTAGTAAATTGTCATGATTACTCGGGAGAGATTTGCGGTAATAATAGTGCTCATGATTGATAGAGATGATTAGGCAATTCTATGTGACACATAACCGAAGGGATTCCATCAATAGGGAAAATCATAACCTTAGATCATTCTCTTAAGTGTTTACAACTTAATCATAGTTAGTTTTCAGCTGCTTATTTACATTCATTCTTAGTTAGTAGAAACATATTCAATTGTTATTCACAACGTTTAGGAAGTTGATTCTGTGGAATTTAGTAAGTCTAACGAAACTAATTGATAGGTTAATTCCTTGTGGGTTCGACTATGGGCTAAATAATCAGATTATATTTGCAACGTCCGCGTGTCCTTTTTTATAAGGCATAGTTGGGCGTGAATAAATTTTGGCATCATTGCCGGGGAATTAATGGTGTTATCAATTACAATTGAAAGAAATACAAAAATTCTTTATGTAGTCAGTTTTCTCTATACCCAATCTATACATTGGAATTTTAACGTTTGTTGACTTGGTTGTACAGGTGCATGCCTAGAAACTCAACGAGAACTGGTGAAGTATTCGAAGCTTTATCTGATTCCGAGAAAGTTTTTAAGGCCATGAATCGGGCCAATCGGAAAAGCAAACAGCAACAAATAATTAAACAAATCGAACCGAACATGAGAGATCATTGTGAGCACGCGATTTTTGCCCTAAGTAAATTATTCCTAAAATCCAAACAAAATAATTTTTCTTTATTTTACAATTTTTTGTTGATATTTGTTGCATTTTTGTGCATAACAATTCATATTAAAAATACAAAAAATGTGCATTTGCATTTAAGAATTTAATTTCACCTTTTAGTGTTAAGTAGATATTAATTCATTTTTTTAAATAATTTAAAGAAAATTAAAAAATAATAGTCTTAGGCCATTTTAATTAATAATTGTTGCATTTTTGACTTTTTAAATAATATCAAAAGTTAATTAGGTTTTGTTTTACATTTTTAAAAAATCAGGAAAAGATAAAAATATAATAAATAAAAATATATACAAAAATGAAAGCAATAAATAAAAATGAGAAAAAGAAGAAAAACAAATCAAAATACAAAAAAAAAAAGAGTCAATCAGTTTTTGGGCTAATGATGAAGCCAAGTCGCCCCAGCCCAAAACAATAACACCCAGTCCAGGCCTAAATTAAATTACCCGGTCTACTCCCCCTATGTAACCAAATGACCCCGTTTTAGGAAGGCTAGATCTGAGCCGTTGAAACCCGTTGATCTAACGGTTGTTGGCCTACCCATAGTAAATAAAACGACGTCGTATCATCATCCTTCAATCACAGCCTTTGATCATCCTAATCTAACGGACAAGGTTTAATCTCATTAAAAATCGAAACGACACTGTTTAAATACCCATCCAATCTGAGCCGTTCAATTGAGTTCATCCAACGGCTCCGGTTCATTAATGCCCTTTTAATATACCAAAACAAATTAAAACCTTAAATCATTTTAACACTTCATCTTCTTTTGCCCTAGCCGCCATAGTTTCCCCTGTTCAACCCGCCGGAACCCTACCGGCGGGAAACACTACCCACGCCAATCGCCCCAAAAAATACACCACCGGACCACCTTGATACACTGATTCCACCCCTCTACCTCTTTTCCTTCAAATAACCCTCAAGCTCTTCGAATAAACAAAGTTGTTTCACCGGAACCCTAATTCCGGTGAACAACACTTCACCCAACCTAGCCCAAAATCACACCGTAGCTTCTTCTTGATATCCTCTACACGATCCTTGAAATCTTGAGTCCCAAATCTAACGGGATCGGTTCGAATAAGAGTTTGAAGTTTCTCCGATGAATCAAAATTCAAGAAAATTGCCGCCAAATCTCTCCTGTTCTTTCTTGTAAATCTTGAGGTCTAGGAGACTGTCCAAGTAAACGAAAAAGCTAAGTTCCTTTTCTTTTTCTTTATTTCTGTTTTTCTTATTATTTGCATGCGTTTGTTCTTTTTTGTTTTTATTATGATTATGTTTTATTAGGGTTTACTGAGTTCTTTTTTGTTTTAAAGAAAACATCTTTTAGTTTTAAAATTAAAATTGATACTGTTAAGCTTCTGTTTGATTAGTTTTGATAAATAAATAATTAGATAACAATGTGATTCTAAAATTGCTGATATTAGTCGATTCTGATAATTCTTAGTGTTAATTGTTGATAATTAGTTTGATTACTTAGGATTAATTGACATGATTGGTTATAACTGTTAAGTTCCTAATCGTTAGTTAATTCAATTTATTAAATTCTGATTTGTTTTTGATAATTAGGGTTATAATAGTTAAATCTCACAATTAATTAATTCAGGGGGTAAAAGGGGTTGAAGGGCAATTGGTTCAGTTAGTAAAT
>MU675500.1:0-13825 GCA_026770625.1 Nicotiana glauca
TTTATTTTATCCTATTATTATATTATTATATTTTTTATTTTCCTAGTATTTGTTCTACCATTTTTTGACATTTTTTTAATTAATTTCTTTTTGTGTATTGTTCATCCAATTTACCAACACTGGTATCTCACGTGAGTTACAAATTATTGTAACAAAAATTTATTTATTTTGATTTTGGAATTCTTTTACTTGGGGTAAAAATCACGTGCTCACACTGGTTCTACTAGATCAAACACAGATGTTATCATGATATTATTTTAATGCTTAGACCACCATAAGACTCGAGTCCTCATGATCGGGAAGCTTTTATAGTGTTCTCACTTGCAAATGATGATGCTATATTCTTTTGTGCTCCATCTTCAAAGCTAGAGTTGTTTTCGGCCTTCAAATTTAGTCCAGATGCTTCTGTAAATATTGAATCAATTATTTTACTTTTTGATCATCAGATCTTACTATGTATTTGGTGCCTTTGTTTCAAGGAAATTGATGAGATTATGACAGTAAGAGCATAATAAATCAAAAATTTTGCTTCTGTAAGAAGTCAATTTGTTGATGCAGCAGCCTAATCAGCTAGATATTTCAAATATACTGGGACAAGCTTGACGACATGGATGTCATTGAAGATGTAATGATTGAGGTGTAAGATTTGAAGCCTAATTCAAGGTCTTCCTCCTTCGAATTGTAAGCACTTTTGAGTTCTCAAATAAGTTGCTTGCAACTCTCTTTTGAGGGGTTCACTTGCATCTCTGCAATGTGTATTTGATATATGCATCTTAAATTAAAGGTGTATTATGTGATAGCTAATAGTATTAATGAGTGGTGGTGACACAAATGACACACTAAGGTAATGCTTTTAATAATCAACTAATCCTTTTTGAATTAGAAAAAGTGATAAATTAAATATTTTAATTATATATTTGTAACTTTAACTTAAACTTCACTATGATGGTCTATGTTAATGCATACTTAGCTTGTTGCATTGATTGACAGAAGTAGTTATAATTTATAATCTAGGTATTACTTATTTAGTCGCTAATAACATGTCATTTTAATGACGTGACACGCGTGGCTCTACTCATTTTATAATGACTTTTAATTCTACCTAGACATCCTACTTCTATTACAATTTATTGTTGGGCTTGAGTACTGCCATGTCACATTAGTAAAAGAGATAATCCTCTTACTGCTTCTTTTATTTTCTTAAGGTCAAGCTCTAACATTTGATTTCTTGAACTGACCATACGCTAATTAGGAACTATGACAAAATAAATATTTGGGGCCTTGCAACTTTTATATATTTTTTGTTGAATGAGACTTTTGAATAATTAATTTTTGTTAATTTAAAATATACAGATGCTGAATAGAGTCAACTAATTCTCACATATTTCTTATGGATTGTGATTCCCTTTAAAATTGAAGTTTGAATCTATATTCTCTAAGTCATATTCTCTTAGTCCCTTTTTTCTCTAGCATTAATATATTGGCATATTCAGCCAGAAAATATTTTAATAATTTTTTGCCTTTTCAGTTATTGATGACTTGGTCTTTGTCTATGATGTTTCATGAAAGTAACTTTTTTATAATATCAAATGAGTGAATAGTTTCAAATTTTTATTTAATTTCTACACTTATTCTTTTGTATCTCAACTAGCTCAAGACTAATGAGGGTAATTCTACTGCAAAGTGCAATTATAAATCTATCATGCATAATTTTATTATTTTAATGTTATAGTACTACATGCCACTCAAGATACTACATTAACTAAATTACATGATTTGATAGCGTATTTTCATTCCTTTAAGTTGTATGCAAGCACTCTAGCTGGGTTTTTTTCCTCGGTATGCAAGTTTTCAAGTATTAAATCACACAAAAACTGTAAGACTATCTCCCAGCTTCTCGTCATTATAGAATAATTTCTTTTTAATGTACTTTATGCATATACATCAGTGATTGTATTTATCTATAACTCGGCTTCCTTAGAATTATTTGAGTTACCTAGAAAAGTTCTCTTTTGATTATGTGAAGAAATACTTGTAACCTACATAATACATTCGGCATGCCTTCTTTTTCAAAGAAGAATCTAAGATACATCCGAGCTTGCCTTCTTTTTCAAAGAAGAATTCAGTACGTTTGTTCCTTTAACAAGAATCAAGGATGTTACTTTCTTTGGTTGATGGCTGCTTCTGGAGTGTTTTTGCTTCAAACATGGTTGGTGTTGTGCGAATAACTATAGGTCTATGATGAAAGAGACTATGTTCATTTTCTAAAGCTATTTTCGTCAGCTTTTGAAGTATATCTTTAGTCTGGTGGGACTCTTCAAAGGTTGGTTGAAAGCTACATTTTTTGGTGAGGATTTGGGTAATAAGTTGGATGAGGTTTTTGCTGCAACTTGATCTGGTGCAATTTAGCCAGTCTGTTTGGTGCGTAGATGAATCTTCAAGCTGGAATTTCATGTGGAAAATATCCAATATGATCAAGAGTTGTAGAGAGATATTTGTTGCGCTTCAAATGACATTAGATTCAAAAGATCTATTTGTTCTCTTATGTTGTTGACACATTGAAACTATGGATAGAAGTTGTCTTTTTTTTTCCTATAGATGTAATGAAATACACTATGAATTTTAGAATGGTGCATGTTTCATTATAAACTTTATATATTTATGTTTAATATTTTTTAATTATAATGAAAGTCGTTGAAGAGATAAATAAATGGTATTCAAAAAGTAGTTTTAGTAGCCATTTCATTAGCCTCTAAAAGAGGTACCCTTAACACCAGCAAATAACGAGTCTTTACAGGCAATAGTAAAGGCTACAGAATGCATAAGTTAGCACATTTCTAAAAGAGTTTTAGTAGCTATTATAATTACCGATAAATGAATGCCGCTATGTACTTTAGCGGCAATAATTGATGTCTTTACCAGCATTCGATAAATGTATTACTGCTAAAAATCCTTTTTGTTTTAGTGTACATATTCAGTGTGAGATTATGTGCTAGATGTCAAACAAGTCCAAAGGAATCTCTTCTAAATGCTGCCAAGAGGATTCTAAGATAGAAAAAGCATGTCTAGAATGACACATTTTTAGGGGTCATGCTTAATTTCATGGGGTACAAAGAAACAAAACTCTGTGGCTCTTTTAACTGCAGAAGCTGAATATGTGGCAGCTACCTTTTATTGTGCTCAACTGTTGTGGATCAAGCAACAACTGGAGGATTTTGGTGTGTTTTCTGATTGTGTGCCATTATTATGTGATAATACCGGTGCTCTCAACATGGCAAAGAACCCGGTTCATCATAAGAGAACAAAGCACATTGATGTGCGACATCATATTCTCAGAGATAATGTTGAAAAGGGTCTCATTTGCATGAAGTTTTGCAAAATAGAGGACCAGGTAGCAGATATCTTCACTAAAGCACTGAGTAGAGAGCACTTTGAAAAGAATCAACTGGCATTGGGGCTGATAAAATCAAACTGAGCACCAGGTCCCTCAATGATTGGCTATGAAAGAATGAACAAGTAAAACTGCTAAAAAGTATTTTCTGGCAATTTCTAACTCATCTCTATACCATTATAGGTAAACACGCATGACAATTGCAAAGCAAACAAGCAGCTAATAACATTACATCTTGGTAAAATGATGAAACTCACATTTACAAAACTAAGTCAGGGAACCTGGTTCTTTTGACTCAGGTTAGCAGTTCCTTTTTACACTTGTGCACATGGCTATAAAATTGCTACGTCATTAAATATTTCTACTTTTCTCTCATCTCTTTAAAACTCAAATGTCACATCCGTCAAGATCAAGCTTCAAGAGATTTATAGATAGGGATCTTGTAACTCGTAGGTTATAGGCCTAGCTAACTTAGCTTTTTATTTTTCCTTCTGGTGTAATAAGGAGCTCAACAAGCAGAAACAATAGCAACAGCAGTGAGATCACAACTTTTCGGTAGTTCCAGCTACCAAAACTTCCAGAATTACACTGACCTGATTCCTTTACAACCAATGATATGTAGGCAACCTTTGAACCAAGGTTCGGTCAAACTCTTTTAAAAAATGCTTCTCATGGAGTTTCAAACGGGCAAAAATCCCTCATATTGCTCACTTTATCTTTGCCCGAAAACTCTTCATGTTTCCGAGCAAAGAGGGGCAGCTGTAAGCACGTGATTTTTGCCCTATAGGAAGATAACTCCTAAAAATAGACCAAAAATAATTTATTATTGAATTTTAGGATTGTTTCTTTATTAGTTGCATTTCATGCATTTTTAATATTTTAAAATCATAGAAAAATCAAAGAAAAATTATCATGTTTTAATTTCATACCGTCTTAAGTTTAATTTGCATTTAGGAATTTAATTTCATAAGTTAATTGCATTATCAATAAAAATCACAAAAATATATATTAGCTTTAATCATTTAGTTAATCAGGTCTTTTTGCAAAGATAAATTCAATTAGAATTAATGTGGCCATTTTTGAAAGATCCAATAATAAAAAAAAGGGGGTTAGTTTTGGCTTAAATTTAAAATTGTGTTAGAATTCAAATTGACCAAATTCCCAAAAACCAAGCCCCATACCCTACCAAAGGCAAGACATAGAGCTAAGGGCAGGAGATTTTTCCATACATTTTGGACCCCTAGGCAGAAGACTAAAAACGACGCTCTCATCTTCTCAAAAGGAAAAAACCAGAAAACTTTAGCAGCTATCACCCCCAATTATCTCAAAGAACAGACCCTTATTCAAAAGGGGACAAAAGGGAGAAGGTTTAAAAAGAGGCGATACCCTCTCTGCACACCCCAATTCATCTCACTTTTCGTTTGGATCTGAAAGCTTCTTTGGAAAAAGGATTTTAACTGATCATTCAACATTTTCTCATCTCCTTGGATTCCAACTCTCATTGCCGAAGCTCTGTTCATTGATTAATTGATTCCTCCTTCCAATTTCAGAGATCTATTTTCTACTTTGTTTGTTCTGCTATAATCAGGTACTGCTTCTTGCTTGAATAATGTAAACGCTATGTTCAGTTTGAATGAGGATTATGTGACCAAGTCAAAGGCAACACAAATGCGGACGTTTTTCTTTTCATCGTAATTTTAATGCCTTATTCATTTATCTTTGCCTTTTGGCTTTATAAAACATGAGCCTGAATTTGGATAGTTTATTCTCACTGCTCATTTTAATTATTATTTTCTATACTGTTTAGTTGGATTCGTCATCTAGATAAATTTAACGGCTAATTAGAAATTTTGGTTTATGTTGCAAAGCTTCAATAATAATAAGCAGGATGTCAAATTGAGTTTCAATGTACTATGGGAAGTCCTCGTTGTTGGTTAATGAGTCTACGTGGTGGCATGTTTTAGTTTCTCATTGAAACATCCAAATTTGCTAAGGTTCAAATTATTAGATATCAAGATAATTTCAAGCTATAGGATGTTATGTAATTTGTTAAATTATAAATAGTTTCATGGTTGAATAACTCATTAGAACAGGTAGCAAATATCTTTTACCCTTCCACAGTAATTTTCATAAACTCTTGGCCTTATAATAATCTCCAAGTAGTTTAGGAAACAATCTATGAACATCCGTAGTTTGTTTTAGTTGAGTAAAGTTTTTTGGAATAATTTGAGGCGTACCATGCCAAATAAAATTTCAAAACTCATGGCCCTCACTTAATTAATGTTTGAATCCTTCGAATTCGAGGCGTGCCATTTAGTTGAATTTCCATGGCCCTCGCAAACTTGGAAACGCGTAGTTGCTTTAGGCGCGTAACTTAAAATTACCTTCCTAAACTCATGTGTGCATTTCATGTGAGCCAAATCCAAATCTTAACAACGTTAAATAAAATGTGTCTCAGACTGCGGGTGCATTTCATGTGGCACGGTCCAAAGACGTGTTTTAGATGACGTTGAAATCTTCGTTAAAATAATAAAAAGCGGTTTTAAAGTTAAAATGCACATAGGTTTAAAAGTATTTTAAAATCAGATGATAAGCAAATTGTAATAGTTTAAGCGACCGTGCTAGAACCACGAGGGGGGTACCTAACACTTTCTCTCGGGTTAACAGAATTCCTTATTCAGAATTTCTGGTTCACAGACTTCAAAAGGAAAGTCGAAATCTTCCTCGATTTGGGATTTAAAATAAACCGGTGACTTGGGACACCAGAAAATAAACCTATCCCAAGTGGCGACTCTGAATTGAATAAATAATCCCATTTCGAATAATGTCACTTAAATTGAAAAAACTCCCTTATATACTATCCTTCGGGGTGGTGTGCAAAAAAGGAGGTGTGATAACGTGCCTTCTTGTATTTTGATGATCTAACAAACTTCATGATAAGGACCAGATTGGGAACCTATTTCACATCCTCAAAGTGCTCAAGAAAAAAAAGTCTCAAGTCTGTCCTAAGTTTCAACAACTTGAGTCAAAGAAACGGCAGAGGGAACAGATGACTATCAGTTCCTCGGGTGATAGTACAAGTCAACTCTCTACAGCTGTAAAGTTTGCTGCATTGTTTCTCTGTACACGCAACAGTGCAAACAATACAACATTCACTTTATGGAGCATGCCTTATACGAGATAATTGCTTACATCACCCCAATGACCTCACTTATATATTACCAACTTGAGACAAGGTAAAAGACATACTTGCATAACCCAAAATCATCAAGTTTCTCTCTCAAGTGCGCTGCCAAATTCGAGTGACTTCAAGGCTTCAAGAACAAAGCAACAACAGAACGAAGGACCAGATCCCAACACTATGTTATAATATGTCCTTAGTATTGTAGTACCTTTGTTAGAGTGATCTACTTGTAGTTCCTACTTAGCTTAGTTAGAAGCATTCTGTAGGAAATCGTTTGTAAAACCATAAACCTTGTCTTTGTGTTTTCACTAGAGTTAGTCAAAGTGTGAGCTTTGCAATAAAGTTATTAAAAATAAGCTTGTAATAGAGTTATTACAAGTAGATGAGGGATTAAGAGGTTAATTCCTAGATTAGAATAGTTTGTAATCTAAAGTTTGCTCAGTTAGTGAAGTTGAAATCCTACGAGTGTATGTCATGGTTTTTAATCCCGTGAGTTAGATGTTTTCCACGTAAAACTCTATTGTGTCATTTAATTATCGTTGTATGTGTGTTCTGTGAAAACTGATAGAGAGCGAGGTTCTCTATACAGCTTGGTGGTTCTGTAGTTTCTATTAAAAAGTTTTATATCTCCATTGATTTCAATCTCCATTGCTCATTGCAAGTGTAGTTTGGATGTAATATGCAGTTATTCTCCAACCCAATACCTTAAGGTAGTGGGTGGAGTGACCTATGACTTAATAAATCTCTTCTGAATTTTTTGCACAACTAATAACAGACAAGTATATTCTCTAATATTTTCCTGTGCGTGTAACTCGATTCTTGTATTTACACGTGAACTGAGTATTTTTGTTGTTGTTGTTGAGATTAAATTGAAGAGCGGACATGATGTAGAGAGAAAGAGATCAAGCTCAACAAGCCGAAGAGTAAGCTTGAAGCTAAGAGCCAAGGAGTGGGCTTGAAGCAAAGTTTTGTGGTTTGATCGACTGAATTGTAAGAGAGAAGAAACAAAAAGCGACTCGATTTAGCCGAATTTGGAGAGTTATCAAAGTTTCCCTCTAATACCCTATGAAATTATTCGAATATACAATCCAAAATCTTAAGGTAATGGGTAAAGTGATACATATAATATATTATAAACTCATCATTATTTTTGTGTGTCCCATTATTAGGTTCCCATATTATGTTATGCACGCTACAGATGCTATGCTTCGATGTGCTAAAGCATCTTAGGATCCCATATTGAGTGAATTTTATATGATTTTGAGTAATCCTCATTTCACGTGTTAACTTTTGGAGGGAGCTGAGGTGAAGGTCCATTTTATTAAGAAAATATGCTCTATGTGGATTCTACTGCTATTGAAATGCACATGCACTGTCATCCTTCCACAAGACACAAGTTGTCATTTAATTTCCTGACTTTAGAGAAGAAAGAAGACTTTGCATATGTATCTCATATCCGATGAGAATCAGATTCGTGTAGTTCAGTCATTTTTTACGGAACAGGAAAACATAACACTTGAAAATTTGGCTCATTTTGAAAAGACTTTTTTTTTTAGCAAAATTTCGGCAGAGTTTCAGGATTTTCAAATACCTACCTCATTCTTGTTTTTTTTCCCACTATTCTAGCAGTCGATCAATAGGCAAGTCGAAATAAATAGATGCGCAAGATGCATCAGGATGGTCTTTTAATTTGGGATACACCTGTTCTAGACGGACCCAACCCCTGTGTTGAGTCTCCAAAGTCAAATGCATGTGATGCAAACAAACGTATTTACTAGGGATCCGGCATGAGGCTATATTATTTTAGGTTTAAAAACCTAAGTGTATTGTTCTAGACCTAGCTTATCCGAGCGGATAACTCGAGCCGAGGGAATTCTACTGCTATTGAAATGCACATGCACTGTCATCGTAGTAGTATAATAACAAGTCTTTCTTTGTTAGATTAAAGAATGAAGACTTAGCAAGTAAATCTTTTTTGGATTAATGAAAGAAGACTACTTAGCAAGTCATTCTTTCTTGGATTAAAGAAAAAAGACTTGTTCTGAAGTGATATAAAAAAGAATGACTTGAAATAACAGTACTCAACTACTCTCCCAAGTAAGAGAAGCGATTATTAGAAAGCAATTATGAATACTTCTAAGTGGGAAATTATTTAAGAAGAATAATGTTAGACTCAAAAGTTATCATACACTTTATGAGTACAAAACAATATACATGAATTACGAGAAAATCATAGCAAACCGTAATAATCCATTAGACCAAATATAAGAAACAATAATAAGAACTCAGAATGAAGAGGAGAAACAATAAAAGCTTTTATTGATAATATTGGTTTGGTCTGTCTCTCCATGAAGAGGTTCAGAGCCTTATAATGGTGTTTCGCTTTTCCATAATATGGGTATCTCTGTCTCTCTCCCCTCTCTGTGAGTAGTGGCGAAGAAGAAGCCCCCATTTCTAGGGTTTCCTCTCTTAGTATTTATAGCTGTGAGCTTCGTGAGCTGGCAATAAGTGGCCGTAACCGCGTTGGGGTTGCACCTTCATGATGGAGGGTGGGCCGTAGCCTTATTGATCGAATCAGATAAGGGTTAAGTACCGTTAATTCTGAGTGATCGTACCACTTATTAATCGTGAATTAACTTAAGACGGGATTAACTTCGTTAATTATCGAGGGGTTGGATTCTGACCCATACAGTTAGTCCCTCCACTTATCGAGATCGTGCCTTGGCCGAAATCGATGAGTGGACTTCATCGACTGTGGTTTGAGAAACTCGGATAGGGAGGTTGACTGTCGCTTCGATCGAGACCGAATTCCCTTTGGTGACGGCCCTTAACTTTGTAGAATGTTAGTGTTTTTTTATCGTGTTATCAAGTCGTCGTTTGATCAAGATTGAATGCTTCTTCTTGGTGAAGGCACTTGACCTTTTAACTTAATTTGAGTAAGATCGAGCTTCGTTGCGCTCTGACCCTCACATTTGTTTGGGAGCATAGTCGTCGACTACGGCGGGCGTGCTGTATGTGGTGCGGCCGAGGGGCGTAAGGGTACGCTTGGTACGTATTTGGCGACATCCAAAGTTTGGAAGGTGCACGGAACATCTCTTCAGCGTTCATAGGTCGTTACAATCATTTTGACGGCAAGACGCTGGTGGGTGGCTGAGAAGTCGCTTCGTGAAGCTTGTCATAATGATGCACGTTTCTGTAGAAATGAACCGGTCTGTGGTTTGTCATGTAGTTAATGATGACTATTGGGTTTCGCGAAATCCATTTATGTTGCTTATAAAGGTGGGTTGAGGCATTCACTTCTAATATTTTCATTGTTTATCTGAGAGTGATTCTGAAGAAACTTTTTCCTCCTGCTAACTCACCTTCATCTTTCTTTCTTTGATCGTGATAACTTTCGTCTTGTCCACCAAACTTTATTCCTTTCTCGTTAGTGAATCAACAATGGCAGGCATTTCCTCCCACGATGCTCTTCCGATGGGTTTTTCGGTCAATTCTCCTATAGTTGAAGGGCCATCTCTGGTAATGGGAGGTGCAGAACAGGTAGAGACCGGTGAAGTTCCATCGGTTGATGAGATAGTACCTCGGCCCGGAGATCCGGTAATTGATTTGACTGCTGATGGTGGGGAGGATCCGGTGGATGAAGCCTTGTTAATGGGAAAATTGGGATGGCCTGATTACGGGAACAGGGGGTCATCCCCACCCATGTAGACATCGTTCTTGCTAGAAGTAAGGATAGGGTCCACGCCGACCGCAGGGGATACTGCGTCTTTTACGCCTATCCCTTCAGGTTGGGGTTTAAGATCCCGCTCCCAATGTTGGTGGTGGATTTTTGTCGTTATTACGAGGTATGCCCGGGTCAGCTCACTCCTTCTCTGTACAAATTATTGGTAATGTTTATTAAGTATGCGGAACTAGCCGGTAGGGTGGTCACGCTGCAGCATGTGCTCAGCCTCTACGCTCCACAAAGAGTTTGTGGTACCATGATTCGGGCGTGCCCTCGTGGGTTGGGAGGCCTGACTGCGACACTGGACGATGAGGTCGTAACTTGCCCTTTTGAGCATTTCTTTTACATCAGGACCGAGCGTTTAGTGGCGTGCCCCACTGGGTTCCCAGAGGCTTGGAATCATGCACGTAAGTTCCTTTACCGTTGAATTCTCTTTTATACTTTTCCTCATGTCTTGTACTCGTGAGCGTTAACTCGTGTCAATTTTGTAGCCGAAAAGTCACTGCTGGCTCCGTTAGCTGGGATACGCGGGTGGGTTGAGGCCGTGCTCCCCCATACCAAGGGGATACGCACGTGGGCATCTTTCTGGGAGAGGCATGGCCGTAGGCCTGTTACAGGTGAGAAGTTGATTTCTTCTTCTGTTCTTGTTTGATTCAATTTTATTTATCAACTTTTCTTTTCTGTAACAGGGAGGGCACGCCGTGTCAGGGCCCCTCAGTTGGCCTTCCGACAACCGGGTGCAATTGCTCGTGCTTACTGCAGCACCGGTGCCACGACAAATACCGAGGGCGGCGTCAGTTGAATCTTCAGCGGCTCCTTCTCCACCACGGGCGGCACTTCGGGACGAGGGGTCGTCGGGGGTTGTGCGCCCTAGAGCAGAGTCACCATAAGACGGGGAGGAGGAGAGGCCGTTGATAAGGTGCAGGGTCGTGTTCACGCCGTGGTAATTAATTTGGACTCCCCTCCGGCGGATGCGGAAGAGAGTGCGGCTGTAGTGCCCGCCCTTGAGAGTGAACACACAATGGGGGTTGCCCCGGTTGGCTTAGGCCGTGATGATACCGTCGCTTCGGCGACTCAGTTGGTGGCTCCAATCACTGAGATGGGAGGTAGTTCCTCAGCGACTGCTAAGGTTGGCGAGCCAAGTGCTCCGTTGGTGGTTACGACAGGTGATTCTACCTCGCCAATGGTGGAAGGAGGAAGGGACGCTGCAGGAGATGAGTATGAGTCCGAATATGATTTGGACCCCGATGACGTTCGCATGTTCTGGGAAGGCTTTACAAATTCGGTGGTGCGCGCAGAGGGGAGGTCTCGCCTCATCGAGGTCCCCACGGATTTGAACTTATTGCTCCAAGATGAGTTTGGTGCCGTAGTTTGGGCTGCTATGCTCAGAGGCCGAGAATGCATCGTTGAGGGACGTAACAGATATCGGGCTGATGAATGAGGTGGCCTTAATGGGCTTGAGGGTACGTAATATGACGTCGGTTTGCTTCTTCTTTGCCTTAGTTTGCTTTTTGTCAAAATCGTTGCCTTTGCTTTGCAGTCTTCTTTGTTGGAGGTGGAGAGCATCCATCGAGCTAACATCTGCTCGGGGATATTTTTGCAGGCGTTGGAGAAATATCGCCACTGTCGAGATCGATGCCGGGAGATGCACGCGCGCTTGAGGAATGATCCCCGTAGCCGGGTCTTGGTCGAGGAACTGGCGAGGCGGGAGCTTCAGATGCAGCAAGCACTTGGCAGAATAAGTGCTCCTGAGGAGCAGCTCCGTCGGAAGAACGAGGAGCTCGAGGCAGGGAAGAGGGCTGCAACTAAATGTGAGCGCCAGGGCCAGGCTAAAGCGGCGGAGGCCGCAGTGGCGTGGAGCGGGAAAGTGACTGCGTTGGAGGGTGAAGTCGCAACTTTGAAGCTTCAGGTGAGGGATGCCTCGTCGAAGGCTGAGGTGTTGAAGGAGGTTATCCGCACGCACGTGTCCCAGCTGGCGCTGGAGAGGGCCGCTGCGGCTTTTAGGGAGGCGAACCTCGAGGAGAGGATCAGTGTTTTTGAGCAGGATGCCCAAGTTATGGAGGACCGGATTACGGCCTTGGAAGAAGAGAACCAGCGCCTACGGGACCAGGCCGCTTCTTCCAGCCAGGCTCGTGAACATTGGGTTTTTGCTGAGGCCCAACGTGATGTATATAAGAACTTGTGGGAGGCCGGCATCGTGGCCGAAGCTGCTTTCGAGGGAGTGTGTCAAAAGGCTCGTGAGGCCCGTATTGACTGTGGTTTTGATGCGGTGATGCCAGAGGCTGACGATGGCGCAAATGGTGGCTCTGATGGCGCCGAGTAAAAAAGTTATGCATTTTTCTTGTCTTGTTCGCCGTTTGGCGTTTGTTTTTTTTTGTTTTTCTTTTTTTTATTGACCGGCTTTGGCCGGGTGTAAGCGGGGATGACCCGCAATTAACTTTGTAGATAAATGAGATTTCCTTTCCGTTGTTTGCCTTGTATCTATTTTGTCTTTAAGTTGTAAGCGGGGATGACCCCTTTCCGAATGGGTGATTTGCCTTTGAGTTTCTCTGGTAGGCATATTAGTTTTTGATTGTTGACGACTTCTCTTCTTCGACTCGGGGTGAGCGAGTCAGATCCGTTGCTTGGCAATAACGACGCTTAGCCTTAGTCCCAGTTTGGGTGCGGTCGAATTACTGGCGGCGGTGATAAAAAATGCGGCCTTGTTGTTTGACCGGGGTCGAACTTTACGTGCCCCTAATCTTAGTTCGAGTTGGGCGTACTTACTTGAGTGGCGAGGGCATCTAACCTGCGCCTTGATTCATTGGCGGTTGGGTTCTGCTGAGTTTAATGGTGGAGGAGCTTGGTCCGAGTCCCGGTTCGATTGTGGTTGAACCTGTTAGATTTAAGGACGAAGGTGTCTAGCCTTATGGTTCGAGCGAGGTCAAACTCGTGGGATTTGATGGTGAAGGCGCCTAGCCTGAGTCTTGGTTCAACCATAGTTGAACTTCTTGGCGAAGGCACATGGCCTGCGTCCCAGTTCAACTGTCGTTGAACTTTATCAATTTTGATGGCGAAGGCGCATAGCCTGAGTCTTAGTTCATCCATAGTTGAACTTGTTGGCGAAGGCGCATGGCCTGAGTCCCAGTTCAACTGTCGTTGAACTTTATCAATTTTGATGGCGAAGGCGCATAGCCTGAGTTCATCCATTGTTGAACTTGTTGGCGAAGGCACATGGCATGAGTCCCAGTTCAACTGTTGAACTTTATCAATTTTGATGGCGAAGGCGCATAGCCTGAGTGTTGGTTCAACCATAGTTGAACTTGTTGGCGAAGGCCCATGGCCTGAGTCTCCAAGTTGTGGGTATTGAGTGCTGAAGCTCGATTTTGACTTGAGACCTTGAGCAGTTTATGCGTTTTCTTCCCAATCGGGGCATGTAGGCTGTCTTGAGGTGGCTCTCGGCTCGAGATATCTCAGTGCCGGTTTCCGGCCGGATCCCGTATCAGGGATGCGGGAGATGCTTCACGGGGATTCTCCCTTGGGGGGG
>MU675500.1:14253-28479 GCA_026770625.1 Nicotiana glauca
TTTTTTTTTTTTGGCATTTCTTCTCTTTTGCTCTAGGGAAGAACTACACGATTTTGCTAGGAAATCACCACAGACGGCGCCAAATTGTTAGACTCAAAAGTTATCGCACACTTTATGAGTACAAAACAATATACATGAATTACGGAAAAATTATAGCAAACCGTAATAATCTATTAGACCAAATATAAGAAACAATAATAAGAACTCAGAATGAAGAGGAGAAACAATAAAAGCTTTTATTGATAATATTGGTTTGGTCTGCCTCTCCATGAAGAGGTTCAGAGCCTTACAATGGTGTTTCGCTTTCCTATAATATGTGTATCTCTGTCTCTCTCCCCTCTCTGTGAGTAGTGGCGAAGAAGAAGCCCTCCTTTCTAGGGTTTCTCCTCTTAGTATTTATAGCTGTGAGCTTCGTGAGCTGGCAATAAGTGGCCGTGACCACGTTGGGGTTGCGCCTTCATGATGGAGGGTGGGCCGTAGCCTTATTGATCGAATCAAATAAGGGTTAAGTCCCTTTAATTTTGAGTGGTCGTACCACTTATTAATTGTGAATTAACTTAAGACGGGATTAACTTCGTTAATTATCGAGGGGTCGGATTCTGACCCATACAAATAACTTGTAATCATTGGAAAGTAATCATGATACTTATCAATGGGAAATACGTGAAAAACCAAATTTGGCAAATAAAAACTTCAAATGCTTTTGACATTATTTTGAAAAAAATAAAAAAAAATAGAGGTGCTTTCAGCGTGCAAGATTCCCTAAAAAGTCTTGACATTAATAAAAACAGTTAAGTAAAAGTTAATTAATTATTTAAATATTGACATAATGTAACGACTTATTGGATGATTACAAGATATAACCGTTTATTTTGGTAACATGTTCATGAATCATGAATCATGAATAATAGAGAGCTAATAAAATTGTTAAACAAATTCCATATAATTTATAAGTTGACTGTACATGATTCATGAAGCTATATCTTTATATGGTAGATCTTAGCCTTACTCAAATATATATATATATATATATATATATATATACATTCTTCCATTCTCTATCAGTACTACTTTTGTTAATATGGCTAGTGGAAAAGAAATGCTCAAATTTGGCATAATTTTCACCATTCTGTTTATAGCAATTTCTGGTATGTGACTATATCACTCTTTATCAAGTTTTATAATTATACTCCTAATGATTTGCTTTTGTCTAAAATTATAGTATATGATATGCAGTTGAAAATTCTTGGTCTCCAAGAATATTACAAGTGATGGCTTTCCAAAAGGTGATAATGAGACAAAAATTACTTTCACTCACAAATATAGTAACTTGTGGAAATAATTGCAATATTGATATTGATTGCGATGATGGTTGGATTTGTAACGCATGCAAGTCAACTCAAATGCATCCTCCCTTTGGAGAGTGGGCATTGGCTTGTGTAATTTAACTCGTGTGGTGAAATAAGAGATTATAATCTCGGGATTATATCATCACATGTCTGGTATAATTTTTTTAATTTCGGGTTTGATGTATCAGGGATTTTAAGAAAATTTCTTTTATCATTTTCCTTGCTAATATTATGTATTGTGATCGATAAAGTTAGAATGACACATGAATAATTGTACTTTTAATATTAAAGTGTAGCGGTTTGAGTTATATTCATCGCTAGATCTCTCTCAATGTGGTTTTCAAGATTTAAATATTTCTTTTGTTAATATTAATGTACCTCTCCTTTTATTTGTTTGTTATCAGAACAGTAATGTTCAATTCAATGCGAATCACTTAATTGAACTGATTAAAGAATTAAAGAACTTTTAGAAACCATATATATATTAATCTTTAACTGGAGTAAAATTATGAATTTGGTTCGAGGACAAGCTATACCGTTTACGTAATCAACATACCCACTTCTTCGAAATTCGATAAATAAGGAGTAATTAGAATAGGAGCGCTAATTAAGTGTTCAAACCAATATATGGAAAATCACCAAAAAGAACCTACAAGCATAACCAAAACAAATCATTATAAATTTAAGTTCAATTATGTTAAGCACGTTACTCTCTAAATCAGAAATTGACTTACGAGAACTTTTCAGTATTCGAGAGCTAAGAAACCATATCCTAATATTCTTTTATTGAATATCAAAGTGCTCAAAGTTAACATTTCAAGATCTTTATAGACTAAACTAGATAACGAACAAAAGTGAGCACATATGAGGGGTCCCCACTTTCTCGCATTCTTTTTTCCACGAACAGAACACCATAGATGCACAACACGAAAAAACAAACTTATTCGCTAACATTGTAGAAATGGCTGAAATTTCTCAAATTAGAACATTGAGAGCATTGATGCCCCGAACTTGTCCTTGGCTTCCTTGTCAAAGGGATCCTCACCTAAATACATGTAAATGTATGCCCTGCACAGTAGTTCACTTTCCACCTGGCTCACTATCTCACCCATCACTGCATTTATTTAAGGTTAATTAAGTCAAATATATACTGATCGAAATTGATGAGAACTAGGACACTGTATTTAGTATGACCCCAATTTCTTAAAATGTATCTTTCATTATTTATTCATTTCTTGGCCCTTGACAGAGAATTGTGGAGGTCGAACATTAAAGTTGTAGGTTAGGGGGAAGTTGTGGATATTTCTACAGCGCAATAGAGTGAGACTAGCCAGTTAGGAGTTATTCTTAGGATGCTACTGATGCAGAGCTTTATCTGTTGGATATTAATATACCTTCCATCTTTTTCGTATTTTCTATTTTTCTTATATTGATGTTATTTTGTTATTTTATGTTATGTTATGTATTTTGTGTTATTTTAGTATGAGTCTATTGTTAGTACTAATCGAGGGTCTCCTGTTGCTTTCTTAAGCCGAGGGTCTCCTGGAAACAGCTTCCCTGCCCCTCGGGGTAGGGGTGAGGTCTGCGTACATATTACCCTCCCCAGACCCACTTGTAGGATTATACTGGGTTGCTGTTGGAAAGTACTCCCAAAGTTCACTTTTAATTATCCATTTTGGACTTTTCACGCTAGCTCCTTAAGAAATAATAAATAAAATATATAATTTATCATGATATCCATATTAATTGGTGTATCGTCTTAATAAATTTGGAATAAGTAATTAATGCTAGGGGTAAAATAGGAAAAAATAATTATTTTTCTCTTGAAATGCGAAAAGTGAAAACTAAAAATAAAAATTTTGTTTTAATATACTTGACAAGAAAAGTGAAGAGTGGGAATAGTTTTTATGAAGAAGGGAAAAGTAATAACAACAACAACCCAGTATAATCCCACTTAGTGGGTTCTGGGGAGGGTAGTGTGTACTGTTTCCAAATAGATACTCGGCATTCTTCCCTCCAAGAACTTCCCACCTTGCTCTTGGGGAGACTCGAACTCACAACCTCTTGGTTAGAAGTGGAGGTTCAGAGCAACCCTCTCGCCTAAAAGTTACTTTCCTTATTTAAAGACGGAAGTTATTTACTTAGCAACTATCTTCATTTTTTAACTTTATATCACTTGCTCTGCCTAAAACTTAGACATTATTATAAATATTTAGTACTCTTTTTATTAGAATACTCTCCAATTTGCTACTACTAGTATTAATCTTTAATACTATATATTTTTACACCACCAAACGAACAATGGTGTAAAATATATTATTACACCATTTTCTTGAAAAATTACTTTTGTCATACCCAACATCAGAGTTTTACCTTTTGTCTGAAGAACATATCCAGGAAGCCTAGAAATCTCAATCACTGATCCAGAAGTGAGCTTTATGTCATCAGATGCTTCACCCATGATCCTAATATAACAACACAATATTAGAGTTTTGAAATAAATATATGGTTGATTACAATTAATTAGCTAAGTATGTAAAATAGTTATAATTAAGCAGTACTTTTTGGTTAGTTCTTCATTCTTGCCACCAGTGAGTTTCTTTATGGCTGCACCAAGGCCTTCATCAAAATTCTTTCTAACCATACTCATTGATAGCCCAGAAAACACTACTACCAAACGCAACATCATCCCAAAATCACTATCAATCACCATTTGATACATTTCCTTTGTTGGTTTTGATGGTGCTTTATTCCCAATCTTTGACTGCATAATTAGTTCCTTCATTTTCTCATTGTCTGCATATATTCCTGGAGTTTCAAAGAAGAAAGTGGTTAATTTGGCTTAATACAGCAGTACTTGTTTCTAATTCCTATCAGAATGTGTTAAAACCGATAATGCATGACCAATAAGGGTTGTAGCTAGTGGTCTGGCAAGTACTCGTTCATCCTAAACTAAAGTTCTCGTGTTCGAGCTATGGGTATGGAGTTGCCTTTGTTAGGGAGCGCTTTATCCCGCGCGAATCGGATTTAATCGAGCCATAACACCAGTACCGGAAATCGAGTAGAAAACCAAAAAAATAAAAATAAAAAGAAGAAGAAGCTGGTAATAATGCATACAAAATAGAGGGTTAATTTCATGTATACTACATTTTAGTTACTGTAAAAGTAAAGTCAGAAAACTACTTTTTTTTATCCATTGTAGTAATTATCAAAAATGTCACCAAAATATTTTTGTCAACTTAAAATAAATAAATTTTACCCACTAAAGCAGTAAAGTCACCTTCATAATGTATATTTTGCCGTTATATATATAGTGATGAAGTTTAGTGATTTTATTATTATACTAGGTAAAGTTCAACTATATTATTGTGACAAAACAAGTCTTATATATAGTAGTTAATAAGTTGAGTTACTTTAGTATAACCAAATATTATTTTAGACAATAGAGAATAAAGTTTATTGAGCATACCAAAATAAAAGTAACGCTGAGACAGAACCAAAAGTGAAGTTATGTTGCTAACATTATGAAAGAATATAGATATAATGGAAGAAAAATTATAATTAATTACCAAAGCCATATATTTTGAGGCCTATGCCAAGCATGCTTTTCTTCCTTAAACCAACAGCTTTCAACAGCTTCCCATCTTGTAGTTTGACAGGAAAAGTAACTCCAGTTTTTGGTTCAGTTTCGACTGGAATTTCCTCCTCTTTTATGGGTTCAGCTTGGTCACCTAATTTCTCCTTCTTTTCCTCTTCAGTTTTGTCACACACAGAATTCTCCTTTTCTGTTTCAGTGTTAGCACTCTTTGGTTCAACTTCAGTACTAATCTTCTTTTCATCAATTGCAGCTGATTTATTCAAAGCAAGACCAGTTTTGGGGTCAATTTCAGCTGCCTCAGTCTTTGTAGTGACATCTTCCATTGTGGTTGGCATTTTCAAGCTGCTGGTTAAATTTAAGGCAAAGAGGATTGTATGATGATATATTGGTTTCTTGCTGTGGTTTGAAGTTTTAGGATCAAAATTAGGGGTTTATTTATAGTGTGAAATTGCATGAAAATCGTTTTATTGATTTTCCCATGCAATGCAAGTACCTCGGTATGAGCATTTGAGGTAAAGGGAGGAGAAATTTTCTGATACGTGTCATTTCATTTCATGTACGTTCATTAACTGATCACCTTGAATTGAAGGAGGCAGTAAATTTCAATGTATGTGATACACATTCAAGGACCTGAGATGTTGGCTTTCATTAATCATCTCATTTAATTCCTTCGTTGCGTGTGTCATTCCAACAATTTCGAGGTGATGAATGTATTAATCGAACAACTAGAAAAAAAGGATTTTGTTTTGAGTTCCCTCCGGTCCAAAATATCACACACATATTAAGAAATTCATCTTTTAGCATTAATTAGCAATGTAATTGATCATATTAACCTTTACTATCTCACATAAACACTCATAACACATATTCCAACACTATTTACTCCAAGGATAATATAGGAAAAAAATAATTCATTCATTCTTGAAATCTGGAAAAATCACTTATTTTGGACCACAAGAAAAAGACCAAAAAATCACTTATTTTGAACCACAAGAAAAAGACCAAAAAATCACTTATTTTGGACCGGAGGGAGTAAAAGATAGCTTATAATAAAAACGGAAAATGTCCAAATATGTCCTTGTATTATATGAAATTGAGCATATTTTTCCTTCATTAATACTTTAGTCTAAATTTGTCCTTACCGTCACATATTTGGTTCATATATACCCTTTTCGAAATAATTTCTTTCTTTAATTGTATTAAAGTGTATTACAAAAACTATCTCCTTTTTACTAATACTTTTTTTCTTTACCTTTTTCTATTATTTCTTCTTTTTTTTTCTTCCCTTTTTTTTTCTCTCATATCTGATTTCCTCCATTATTGACGCCTTCTCCATTTCCATCAACAATTTCACGTGGTTTTATTCTTAAAAATCAAACCTACACCACCAAAAGCTTCCAAGCGAGAAGGCTCTGGTTATTCTGAAATGGAGATAAAAATTATCGGAGAAATTTTTTCGGTGGTGTGTTAATTTGGTGAAGGTAGGAATGGTTATTCAGATTTTTAAGGTGTTGTTCACAGTGGAGCTTCAGATCTGAAGGGAACAAGACCTTCAAAATCTGAATAACCATATCCTACCCCACCCAATTAACACAATCGAAAAAAATACTCCGATAATTTTCATCTCCTTTAGGTTAGTCTTACCTGAAGGGTTTGTGACAGTAAAATTAGCAGGAATATCATTCATGAGTTTTGTCAAGTTAAATTGGTGGAGGAACTCGAACATGGGAGAAAGAAAAAGTAAAAAAAAAAAGGAAGAAAAGAAAAAAGAAGAAAGAAAAGAGAAAGGTAAAGAAAAATTGTAATAATAAAAAGAAAATAATGTTTGTAATACATTTTAATATAATTAATGAAAGGGTTAATTATTTTGGGTGGATTCCGTTTCAAAGGGCATATGGACCAACTATGTGACGGTGAATACATATATGGGCTAAAATATTAACGAAGGGTGAATATGCTCAATTTCATATAATACAAAGACATATTTAAACCTTTTCCGTAATAAAAATTATCAAATATGAATTAGGAGATAACAAGCTAATCACTCAACCAAAACGTGGATACAAAACATGACGAGTTTGATATTGAAAAAACATAGATGAGAAAATGGACCCCTTGTGTCTACTCACCAAAAAGAGCTCATGAAAAAAATTATTATTTGACTAAAAAGTTATTAAACACTTTTCAAGCAAATCAATCAAAAGAAGTGAATGGGTAAATCATAGTCAATCGCAATTAATACTGGATCGAAAGATATAATCGGAAATCGAAAAATGGATAGAAATCATATTGTAGAGGTTTTATTCATTATAGAAATCTGCCCTGCCTCTCCTTGGAGAGGTTCAGGGAATTACAATCATGTTACCCCCTTTCCGTGGGTTAAGGATCATTTTCATGGAGTTCCTCTTTCTCTTCTAAGGTTGCTTGGATGACCAAAGAGAAAGAAGCCCCTTTTTGGGCTCCTTTTCCCTCCATTTATAGTCGAACAGCTCTCATGCTTATCATACTTTATCCTGGTCGGGTCGAGGAGGTGTTTCCCCCGTGGAGAGGCCTTGACCTTGACACTTATATCGAAAGCAATGCTTATCGGTCGAAGTTAGGTTCGTTGGCTACCTCTATAGGAAGGTTGGGACGAGGTTACTGCCGTCGTGGTCGCGTGGTCAGATTTTGACCAATACAGTTAGTTCCTCCGTTTGCTGAGGTCGTGTCCTACCGACCTCGGTAGACGGATCATGTGCATGACGCAATAAGGGGAGTCAGATCTGCATTTCGTTCTTTAGTCGTGTTATGAATTTCAAAACCTCCTCAGGGTATCCTTCTAGTACTCGTGTACCGTTATGACAGTTTCAGAATTAAAGCGCCGGACGGTAAAAGAAGCGTCACTTTGTATGGGCAGTCATAATAGCACACGTTTCTGGAAAACTGAATCGTCTCGCACCTGGTTAGGCTTTAGTGGCGACTGTTGATTTTTGCGCCCTGGGGAATTTGCATCCTATAAATTGAAGGAATCTGCTATTCCTTTTCCGCTTTCCATCATTCATCTTCGAGAGAAATCCCAGGGCATCTCCCATTCTATTATTTTGAGCTCTTCTTTACTTCCTTGCTCGCAGTAATCTCCAATTTTCTTACTTTTTCCGCACAGCTTCTTCCTCCTCTTTTGGTGCGTTTAGAATGGCAGGAACTTCCTCTTGCGATAATCTTCTTGCTATCTCTCCGGCAGTTGAGGATCCCGCTCCGGCAGCCGGAGACTCAGAGCCGACGGAATGTGAAGATGTTCTTTCGGTGGAGGAAATTCTGTCCCGCCCGGGGAGGGCAGTGGTAGATTTCAGCACCGATGGCGGTGCAGAGCAGGTAAATATTCCTCCCCTTATGGGGAAAATCGGGATAGCGGACTTAAGGAAGCGATGGGTATTCACAATTACGTCGAGATTGTACTGGCAGGGAGAGACGACAGGGTCCAGATCAACCGCCTTGGGTTCTTCTTGTTCTATGCTTATCCCTTCCTCGTGGGGTACACGCTCCTACTCCCTATGTTGGTGGTCGACTTCTACCGCTATTAAGAGGTGTGTCCTGCCCAACTTTCCCTTTACCTGTACAAGCTATTCCTCATGTTTATCAAATACGCGGAGCTGGCCGGTCGGGAAGTCACTCTGAGACACGTGCTCAGTCTTTTCTCTCCTCAAAAGATTCGCGGCATTATGATCCACGCGCGTCCCCGAGGGTCAAAAGGTTTGGTGGTCAAGATGGACGACAGGACCAATCGTCGCTTTTTTGACAATTTTTTCTATGTGCGGACCGAACACCTCGTGGCGGATCCAACTGGATTCCCAGAAGTGTGGAATTTTTCCCGTAATTCCTCATACTTGACTAGTAGATTACCCGCTTTGTCTTTGTCTTCTTTATATCTCATGTTGTAATTATTGATCCACTTCAACGCTTTGCAACCGAGAAGCTACCCCCGCCTCCTTTGGAGGGGATTCGAGAATGGGTCGAGGCCGTCCTTCCCGATACTGCGGGGTTTGCACATGGTCGATGTTTTATGAGAGATTCGGACGTAGTCCCCTTACAGGTGAGATAACGCCCTTACTTTCTTCCCGTTCTCTTTTGTTTCGATCTTACCTATCGAATATTTGTTTGCCATGGCCAGGGAGAGTTCACAGAGTCAAAGCTCCTCAGTTAGCTTTCCGTCGGCCGGCTGCATCTGCTCGTCTCAATACATACCTGCGGCTCGACCTTTATTGAGGGCAACGTCGGTAGAATTTGTGGCATTAGCCACTCCGACCCGGACTACATCTCAGGACGAGGTCCCATCTGGTACCTTCTGTCCACAGAATGACTCGCCGTCGACCGGAGAGGAAGAAGGGTCGTTGAAAAGATGGAGGGTAGTGTTCGAGGTGGCTCCTTCGACAGTGATCAACTTGGATTCTCCCCCGGCGAACCCTTAGGAAGGTGTTATTGCAGCGTCTACTGCTGAGGGGGAGCGGTTGGTCGGAGCTGTCCCCGCCAATCAAAGCCAGGAAAATTCTGTTCTTTTAGCAACCCAATCAGGAGTTCCCGCTGTTGCGGCATATGATCAAACCCTTGATGCTTCCGTCGTGACCTCGAGTGCGCCTTTATCGCCTTCGGCAGGTCACGCCACACCATCGGCAGCGAATAGGGGAAAGAGTGTGATGATTGATGGATGCGAGTCCGAGTATTACTTGGACCCTGATGATGTTCGGATGTTCGAGGAGCGCATTACTCGCTTAGTGGTTCATGCGAAGGGGTCGGCCCGTTACGTCGAGATCTCCTCCGATATGAACCTATTGATACAAGAAGGTGACTTGGTATCACAATTCAATTTACTGTGTTCGGAGGCCGAGAATGAGTCCTTGAGGGATGTTTCAGATATCGAAGTAATGGACGAAGTGGCTGTGATGGGCTTACGGGGTACGTTATATCTGACTTTGATTTGTTTCCCCTCTGTCACAAAATGAGCATTGGTTTAACTGCTCTCTTGTTTTGTAGACGTACTTGCTGGAGGTGGAGAGCATCCGCAAGACCAATGTCCGTTCGAGGATCTTTTTGCAGATGCTGGAAAAGTATCGTCGCTATCGCGATAGATGCCGTGAGTTGCATGAGCGATTGAGGACTGATCCTCGCAACTGGGCTTTGGGTGAGGAGTTGGAGAAGAGGGACCGAGAGCTAATGCAGGCGCTCAGTAGCAAGAGCAAGCTTGAAGAGAAAATCTGCCTCAAGGACGAGGAGCTTGAGTTAGGTAAAGGGGTCGTTGCGGAATGCGAGCACCTGCGGGGCAAGTTAAGGGAGATACGGTTGGAAATGGAGCAGATCCGGGCCAGAATGGTGGAGATGAACGCCGAATGGAGAGGTAAGTTGACTGTGCTGGGGAGAAAGGTTGCCAATTTAAAGCGCATGGAGAGGGCAGCGTTAGAAGCTTCGACGAGGGAAGCGGCCTTAGAGGATGTGGTTCGCGTGCACGGGTCCAAGTGAGAGTCTGGGAAGGCTACTGTGGCTCTTAGGGAGGCGAGGCTCGAGGAGCGGATTAGCGCCATTGATCAGGAGGCCCTAACCTTTTCGGATCGAGTTGCGGCCTTAGAGGAGGAGAATCAGCAACAGAGGGCCCAGGCTGGACCGTCCCGTGCTGCTGTTCCCACCAGGCTCATGAACTCTGGGTCTACATCGAAGCTCAGCGTGACATTTTCAAGAACTTGTGGGAAGCGGGAGCTGTCACTGAAGCGGCTTTCGAGGAGGCGCGCCAGAAGGCTCGTGAGGCTCGTGCCGACTATGGATATGATGTGGAGACACCCGAAGCTGATGGAGGTGCGGGTGGCGGCGAGGATGGGCCTTATAGAGATGATGATGGCAACGGCGATGCTGGCGCCGAATGAGGAAAAGATTGTGCTTTGTTATTGTCTCATTTGTTTTTTTATTTCGTATGCAGGTTGGCATTTGTTTGTTCCTTGTGGTTGGTTTCTTTTCTCTCTTTACTCTTCTTTTTTTTTAATTGGCTGGCCTGGATCAGATGTAAGCGGCAATAGCCTGCATTTTCAACTTCACGTATAAAGAACTCATTTTCTCTACTTGCCTTGTGTTTTAATTTTCTTTGCCGATTTACGAGCGAGGTCGAACCGTCAGACTTCGATAGCGCAGGCGCTCAGCCGGAATCCCAGTTCGAGTGAGGTCGAACTTATCAAACTAATGGCGAAGGCACTTGGCCTGAGTTCCAGTTCGAGTGAGGTCAAGCTGCTAAACTGATGTCGAAGGCACTCAGCCTGAGTCCCAGTTCGAGCGAGGACGAACTGTCAAACTGATGTCGAAGGCACTCAGCCTGAATCCCAGTTCGTGCGAGGTCGAACTATCAAACTTTGATGGAGAAGGCACTTAGCCTTAGACTCAGTTTGAGCGAGGTCGAACTGATCACATTGATGGTGAAGGCATTTAACCTGAGTCCTAGTTCGAGCGAGGTCGAACTGTCAAACTGATGGCGAAGGCACTTAGCCTGAGTCCCAGTTCGAGTGAGGTCGAACTGTCAAACTGATGTCGAAGGCACTTAGCCTGAGTCCCAGTTCGAGTGAGGTCGAACTGTCAAACTTTGATGGAGAAGGAACTTAGCCTTAGACTTAGTTTGAGCGAGGTCGAACTGATCAAACTGATGGCGAAGGCACTTAGCTTGAGTCTCAGTTCGAGCGAGGTCGAATTGTCAAACTGATGGCGAAGGCACTTAACCTGAGTCTCAGTTTAAGCAAGGTCGAACTGTCAAACTGATGTCGAAGGCACTTATCCTGAGTCCCAGTTTGAGAGAGGTCGAACTGTCAAACTTTGATGGAGAAGGCACTTAGCCTTAGACTTAGTTTGAGCGAGGTCGAACTGATCAAACTGATGGCAAAGGAACTTAGCCTGAGTCCCGTTGTCCTCGCCGATGGTTCAACGCCATGGGCGTTAAATGTCGACTTCGTTTTAACCTGTGGTTTTCAGGTTGCTTCGAGGTGATTTTTGATTCTTCGTTTGGAACACCTCTGCGCCGTTTTCTGGCCCGACTCAGTATGGTGGACGAGGGGGGGAATGCTCCATACTTCTGCCCGACGATTAAGAGGGGAAGAGGGGATGCTTTGCATCACTTCTCTCCTCGCTTGAGCTGTTCGAGATCAGTAGGGCAGAAGTTTTGAGCCATCGTTGGCGTGTTTGATTCTTCTTATTTTCTTTTTGATGTTTCTTTAGCTTCGATCCAGGAAGAACTAGGTATTTTCACTAGGAAATCCCCACAGACGGCACCAAATTGTTTAACTCAAAAGTTATTAAACACTTTTCAAGCAAATCATTCAAAAGAAGTAAAGGGGTAAATCATAGTCAATCGTAATTAATACTGGATCGAAAGATATAATCAAAAATAAAAAAATGGATAGAAATCATATTGTAGAGGTTTTATTCATTATAGAAATCTGCCCTGCCACTCCTTAGAGAGGTTCAGAGAATTACAATCATGTCACCCCCTTTCCGTGGGTTAAGGATCATTTTCATGGAGTTCCTCTTTCTCTTCTAAGGTTGCTTGGATGACAAAAGAGAAAGAAGCCCCTTTTTGGGCTCTTTTTCCCTCCATTTATAGTCAAACAACTCTCATGCTTATCATACTTTATCCTGGTCGGGTCAGGGAGGTGTTTTCCCCGTGGAGAGGCCTTGACCTTGACATTTATATCGAAAGTAGCGCTGATCGGTCGAAGTTAGGTTCGTTGGCTACCTCTGTAGGAAGGTTGGGACGAGGTTACTGCCGTCGTGGTTACATGGTCAGATTTTGACCAATACAATTCTTCAAGACAATATAAGGAGAAAGTAATGTAATTTCTCGATCAATTTGGATACAATAACATCTCATGAACGACCAAAAAACAAATAAAGTGTGGGTAATATAACATAACAAACATGGCTAATGAATTGGAAAAATTCTAATTAGTCATAAATTGGAGTGGATGCAACGTGGATGCATACGGGGGCCGATCTGTTTTAAGAGATGTGGGGCACGGGCACCCATCTTTCTTACAATATAAATTGGAGTAAATTTTACGCAACTTTATGTTCCTGGCGGAAAAGTCTTTTTTTTTGTTTTTGTCATGTAAAAATTATTTAAATTTGTGTTGGTTACTCAAAAGTCATTTTTCTTTTGTTATACAAAAATTATTTTATTTTGCTCTATTTATCACAAAAATCACCTTGACCAGATTTTATAATACTTTTACTTGAAAAGCCTATTATGTCCTTGATATTAATCCTCTCATTTATGTAATACCTTTTATATTATAACTGCATAATATATCTTTACCTAGGTATTTACTTATAACTAAAATAACTTTAAATTATTTTTATGAAATATCCATACATTTAATTTTTTTCATGGAACTCAAGTTGTTTAATATATTCAAACATGAACATATTTTAAATATAAAAATGATAAAAGATATTTATTTTAATACAACAACAATAGCCCAGTAAAATTCCACTAGTGGGGTCTGGGGAGGATAGTGTGTACGCAGACCTTACCCCTACCCCGAAGAAGTAGGGAGATTGTTTCCGAAAGACCCTCGGCTCAAGAAGACGATAACACAAAGACACAATATTAGTACCTCCAATAGAAAATACAGGAAAAATAACATCATAAAAATGAGAAAGTAGATGCAAAGGAAAAATGATAGACAGTGTATAGACCATAAAGGGACGAAGTAAGGAAAGACTCAACTATCTCCTAATATACAACCCTAATACTCGACCTCCACAGTTTCCTATCAAGGGTCATGTCCTTAGAAATCTGAAGCTCGCCATGTCCTGCCTGATCACCTCTCCCCAATAAATAAGAAAAAATATTTATTTAAAATAATAAAAATAGATTTGTTTAATAAATGTGTCACAACCCAAACCAATGGTCCATGACGGGTGCCCGAATCCTACATGTTGAACATCCTTAAGCATGCGTTTAAGATATAAACATGAATAACATACGTGAGGGAAACCTATCCAAAAGACATATGCACATATACACGTGGAATACAGTGGGCGGGGCCGGCAAGGCTACTATAGACAATAATTTACCCAAGATTGGAAGCCGATAACGCCACATACTATCTAACTATACATAACTATCTACAAACCTCTAATAGAAATATAATTGTTCAAAGACGGGACCGAGCCATGTCACACACACACACATATATGTATATATATATATATATATATATATATATATATATATATATATATATATATATATATATATATATATATATATATACA